>CAKAOH010028968.1:0-26218 GCA_916701665.1 Sebastiscus tertius | reverse complement strand
GGCAAGAATCTGGTGATACGATACGTATCATGATATGGGATAGATTGATGGATAGATAGATGGATAGATAGATAGTCAGTCAGCTGTTCATTCGTGTCCCATGTTCACAACGTCTAGTCACATTTTCAATGTAAAAAATATAAATTTGAAGCCCAACCATGTTATTTTTTCCTAAACCTAACTGAGTGGTTTTGTTGCCTAAACCTAAGCAAGTACTTTTGTTTAATTCAGAACATTAAGCACGTGTTTACTGAGACCAAAAAGTAACACCGAGTGGTCTGACAAAGCGTCAGTATGTGACGAAGAAAAGGCAATTATCTGAACATGTTTGGGTCTAACCCAATTGACCTTTAACTAGCCTGTCTCATTTCATGTATAAAATCAGTATTATGGCTTCATATAATATAGAAATATCATTCACTTCTATCAATTAATCTATCTATTTATATATTTTGGAGTTCAAGCACATTGGAAATGGTTGTTTTTCTTCTCCCTGATGTGCAAAACAAACCGGAACCAAAACTGTGAACCAAAAACTGCAATACAAACTGAACCGTGGGCTTGTTGAACCGTTGCACCACTTTGTATATATGTGTGTGTGTGTGTGTGTGTTTGTGTGTTGGGGTTAATTTGAGGAAAGCCCCAATTGGTAGTGGTGGTGGCAGCAGCATGAGGTCTGATTGATGAAACAGTGTCCAGCCTTTGTCTCTCAGTGCTCTGTTATGTCACCTTTAACCTCTGGGTCACCACACTTCACACTGAGGGCATGCAGTCAGACACAACAGTGCTGCGACGGTGCTAAGTGAGAGCTGCACAAACAAAGCAAAAATGACTCTTCCATGAAGCCTAAAAGATAAAACTGATGTGAAATCTTCCTGTTTTGCCATCCGATCAGAGCGATAAAGGCCTGTAGATTAGACTTCTTGCTCTTCTTTTCTGTACTGTCTGCAGGTAAATAAAGTCTGTTTATTTTCTGTAACGCATGGACAGCAGCCTTCAGGGTCAGGGGTCGCCTCCTCGCTGAATGTTTAACAGCCTCCCTCTCCCTTCAAATAGCCGGAATATGGATGCTTGAACAAGTGTAGATCACCCTGCGCCTCCCACGTATACAACCCCCGAGCCTCTGTGAGGGGCCCGCTGTGAAAAGAGAGGATACTCCCCTTTGTGGCCTTCCAGGAGCAGAGGGATGGAGGAGAAGGATGGGACGAGAAACAAAAAGACAGAAGGAGAAAGAAGGAGAATGAGCTGCCAGAGCTGAAATACTGAGATTGTTAGCGAGCCGTGCTAAAAGACTGGTTTTACTAGCACCTCTCTGATTGGCTGATTTAGGACTCAACCGCTCCAGCATGGGAGGAATTTTTATCCAGGTCGTTTATACGAATTGATTTCACACTTAACCTCCTGGCAAGTTAACAGGGCCTCTGGAGGGCGATCCATCAGATTAATCTCTATATTAATGTGATATTAATGATTGGAGCACTGCTGGTTTATGGCTTAGGTTTAATTCCCTCTGAGGTTGAAGTCATAACTCTCTCCAAAACAATGTGTGATGTCATCCCATAACTGAATATGTTGTAGAGATCAATAAGTAATGTCTATTGATATAAAGAATAGATTGTTGGTGCAGGGAGGCTTACCACCTGTGTGCTTGTAAAATGCATTTCTTCATACAGCATGATTGATGGATCTCTCCTCTTCCTCTCTGTCTGCTAAGCTAGTGGAGCTGAGTGGTCAAATGCTCTGATGTATTAGCTACTATTGATTGCCTAATAGCTGTCAGTGTAGTGTGTGTATGTGTGTGTGTGTGTGTGCTGTAGTCTAGCTGATGTTGAGGCTATAGCCTCTGGTACCAGACAGGCCTCAGACTCTCAGCTGAGTGGACTCATAAGCGATGACCACACCAGCTCTCTGTCCATCTGTGTCATCTCAGTCTGCCTCAAACCACACCAGAACTCAGCGCTGACAAAGATGGATGAATTCTGAAACTTTTTGGTTTTTCACCTTTTTAGTGTAAAAGGCTTTAATGTTTCAGTAGATGTGACGCATGTCCCCCCTGTGTCCCTTAATATATCAACTCCCCCCAAATCGTACACTTATTATTGTTTTTGGGCATTCAGGCTCAGCTGACTCAGATAGTTTCCACTGGAAACTAGGGCTACAACTAACTATCATGTTCATTGTTGATTAATCTGTCAATTATTTTCTCGATTAATCAATTAGTTGTTTGGTGTATAAAAAAAAAAGTTTCCCAAAGCCCAAGATGACGTCCTCAAATGTCTTGTTTTGTCCACAACTCAAAAATATTCAGTTTACTGTTATAGTAGAGTAAAGAAACCAGAAAATATTCACATTTAAGAAGCTGGAATCACAGAATTTTGACTTAATAGATGAAAATAGATTAATTTAATAGTTGACAACTAATCGATTGATTGTTGCAGCTCTACTGGAAACCCTTAAAAAAAAGCAGTTTCTTCACAGTTTCTTAGATAGAGGATACCTTTTCTCTCTATTTAAGGCCAAAATGTCAAATATGTCAAATATATTACAGTTAGATATATACAGTTGGGCTGTGTATTGGCAAGAATGTGGCGATACATACCATGATACAGAGTTATGATTCAGTATTGCGATTTTTTAAATCAAATTTTAGTAAAACTGTCATAGTAAAAAGAACGCACCATTATATGCATAAAATCTGAGTTCAAAAAAAGTTTACTTTTTATACAATCAGAACAGTGAGATCTGCATTTATCACAGTTCCTGAAACATCTAACATCATAGCACTACTTTGAGAGGGTGCATATCTTTGCAAATGAAATAAAGTAATGACTGAGTTAATCTTTGCATGTAAACTATTAATTAAAAATCGATACAGTATCACAAAACATAATATCGTGATACTCAATATTTTCATACACCCCTTAAATACAGTGTATTATAGTGTTATAGTTAGACATTTCCTACCATTAGTTTGCTGTAGTACCTCTTGCACTAAATACTTTTATTTCCTTTATTGGATTTGGAGCAGCTTATTACTGCACTATATAATTTTATTTATAGTCTCATTTATATTGTTTTAATTGTTTTTTGCTTTATTGTGTTTTTAAATGTTGTTCTGATTGATTTCTTCACATAATTTAAGCACTTTTAAAGGTGCTATACAAATACATTTGCCTTGATTTCTTTAGATTTTGTTTTATGTGATAATTAATGCAGTTGTTTGGGAGCAGACTTTTCTGTCACTGTTTAGCTATAGTATAAGGTGGCGATTCTTGGATACTTCATTAGGTTTAGCTTTGCTGAATTCTACTCCCTCTCGCCACAATGGCGTGCTATCCGTGTGACTTCTGCCTTTAAAGAAACATTTGAGTTAAGTCATTTAAGTTTGAATGGATCCACTGAGCTGTACCTCTCTCCCCTCCTGTTCCCCCGGTGAAGAGATGAGGCAGATCAGCTTGTTGTCCTACCATTCATGCCTCAGGTTGGAGCTGTTGTTATACGCCGGTGATTTCCACTGGGACGGTGGACAGTACAGCAGGAGACACACACAGAGAAGCTCAGCGGCCTGCATGCTGCTGCCTGGATGAAAGGCAGATCAAACACTGTCTGCAAAGCCTGTCCATATTGCTGCCCGGCACTCAGTGTGTGTGTGTGTGTGTGTATGTCTTCTAGGTGGGATTGATGAGTGAAGAGGGCAGATGGCCTTATCCTTCTCTGTGGGGGCTGGTGTGAGGTTCCACAGTGGTCCCACGGGGCAACATATTTTGGCCTACCGCCCCCAACACACTATCTATCTATCCATCTATCCATCTATCCATCCATCTATCTATCAATCTATCCATCTATCTATCTATTTATCTATCTATTTATCTAGCTTTCCTGAAATTAACCCCAACACATTGCGGTTTTTGGTTTCGATTGCGATTTGTTTTGCACATTAGGGAGAAGAAAAACATAACCATTTCCAATGTGATTGAACTCCAAAATACATAAATAGATAGATTGATTGATAGTCATGAGTGATATTTCGATATCATAAGACATAACACTGATTTTGTGAAGTAGGCTATAGGCCTATATTCAGATAATTTCCTCTTCTTGCAACACCTTCACATCCCAACTTGTCACATACTGACGCTTTGTCAGACTCCTCGGTTTCCAGTAAACACGTGCTTAATGTTGTGAATTAAACAAAAACACTTGCTTAGGTTTAGGCAACAAAACTACACAGTTAGGTTTAGGAAAAAAACAACATGGTTGGGCTTAAAATTTATATTTTTTACAGTGAAAACATGACTGGATGTCGTGAACACGGGACACAAACGAACACCTGACTCTATCTATCTATCTATCTATCTATCTATCTATCCATCTATCTATCGATCTATCTTCGCTCCTGTTTGAACTATTTAACCCCTGACGGACTGCCAGGCTCTTCTTTTCAGCCGATTCATATGCAACGATGCTGAAAGGAGTAAATCTGCTTGTAGGATGACATCTGGCATTGTCATTCGGGATGTTAGAAAGTGTTATAGGGTTCTTCTCTGCATGCGTCGCGCTTTACAATAGTTCTCGGTGTGCTATTTGTGTGTCTTTATGCGCAAGGCTATTGTATGTTCCCCAACTGTTATTCCTGTGGGTGCTGAAACTAGCAGTTTTGGTAGCTGTTACAGCACTCCCTATACCTGCCTCCCTCTCTTTTACACACACTTCTGGTTCTGAACGTGTGCCTGCATGTTTCCTCATCTGTGCAAATAGCTGAATATACTGCAAGATATTGCAGCTTGATGCTGCCTTTCCAACAACATGCAAATTCTGCATATGTAATGCTCTGATAGAGCGTGACCATGTAATTCCCATGTGACAGTTGCCTCATGGTTTTGGCTGCCCCTGTAGTGCCAGGGTCTATTCTCAGGCAAATGTTTCTCTCGGTGGGGTCGAGGTGTTGAAAATCCCGGGGATGTCTTAAACTGATACTTTAGGACAGTCGGACCTCATGCTGCTACGAGACTATTGGCCAGAGGAAAGACACACACTGGTGCATGCCTGCATAAATCCACTGATGTGAAAGTTCAGCGCGTATCCCCAAGGAATCTGTACATTTAGACATTTTGAATGCATTTGTCATACAGTTTTCAGAGATCAGAGGTGGATTTAAATGTAAAGAAAGCCTAAGAATGTGCACTTTCTACCAGTGAAAGAAGGACAGCATGTGTTGTCCCTGAGGGAAGGATTTACAACATATGGACACTGTACTCCTGCCACATGCACATCCATGCACAGCCTCTAAGGGATGTTTGCTGTTAGTCCAACTAATCCTAACTTAAGCTGTCCATTTAGACTAGAGGGCAGCGCTCACGTATGGCCGACATCGACTCTGCACTATCAAATAGAGATCTGTTTGCTTTCTCTCTGTTACTGTCGTAGAGGGGGGAGGAGGATGGATACGGAGTGTGTTTTATATATTTCAGAAAAAAGACAGAATCTTGTGCTGTCGTTTGTTTAAAACTGCGGTATGAACAGCAAGAGAGATAGTGAAGGAAGTGGGAGATTTCCACCCTCTTGAAGTGGATTAGCTAATAAGCACTCTTGTCTTTTCCTCACCACCCTTGTTCCCTTCATCTCTTCTTCCTGCAGAATGCACTGTCACCAGCCACCACACAGGACAGATGATGATTGATTTCCCAGTGGACCATCATGAGAGTACAGGACAAAGCCACATTATAACCCTGCCAACCAAACCCTCATATGCACTCACACTCCAATGCAAAAAAAAAATAATCTGCACATGCTTGCACCATATATGCGTTCGTACACTACTTACACACAAATGCACATAAAGTGTTGGACAGAGGGATGCAAGTCAGCTACGTATCCATCAATAGCTGTCAGTCACATTTAACAAAGCTAACAGCGCAGAGACAAGAAAGGACAACTGCTTTATCAGCTAGTTAGTTCCCTCCTCTTCTCACCGCCTCCTCTGCCCCACATCACCCTGTCTAATCACTGTAATACTGACGCTCTATCAACCTACAGCCTCATTTGGTTTAGCTAAAAGAAGTTAGTGTGTGAGGCTGCAAAGGATTAAACCCAGGGGGTGATTTTGAGTGTGAGTTTGTTTGTGACCCCTCTACATTGCCTCCCTTTGTGCGGGGGCCATAACATACTGTCATGCAGAAGTGTAGGGCTGTCCTCAACCAAAGAAATTTGTAGTCGACTAACACTCACTTTTGTCGATTTTGTTGTGAAACAGCGTTTTTCCACAAAGAATCACACAAAAGCACCACTTTAAATCTTCTTTTTACCAGAGATGTGCTCAGAGTTTCTTGGAAATAAGTCATTCAGCATTAAAAAGCATAAAAAATCACTAATCGACTAAAGAAAGCTTAGTCGACTAAGACCAAAACAACTGATTAGTGGACTAATCGACTCAGAGGAGGCAGCCCTACAGAAATGTAAATCCAAATGTCTTTAGATATCTTGAATGTTGGTGGGATTGGCTCCAAAAGAGACAGTGATGACGTGGCTCAGAGGTTGTCAGTTTCCTGTGTTAAGTGGCCAAAATCAAAATGGAACCATGCCCTATTGAAATACATGTATGCATGTCATGTATGCAACTGCCAGGAACAGGCCTGCAATTCATGTAGATGCTAGCTAGATGCTAACACATTGATGTCAGGGTCAATATCCTCTACTCCTTCCTTCCACTGCCTTTTAAAAACACACTTTACCAACCAGGTTATATAGTCTCTGCTGCTATCACAGCTCCACTTCTATTGTTCACGGGACAATTGACCGTGACCCCAGGCAGCTCCCAAAGGTCTGCATAGGTCAAAGGGGAGAAGAGGCTGAAGGGCCCTGGGGTGTGGATGTTTAGCAGCTACCTCAGGGGCAGGAATGACTGTTTAAGCACCTGATGCTTTGCGATGGTGCCAAACATTAGTGGGAGTAAAGCTGAAAAGGTCTTAAACCTGCTCATCCAGGAGACGAGAGGCAATGATTCAACTCGGCATGACAGTGATGGAGATGAAAAGTGTGAAGGATGAGGTGGGCACTGAGTGCACTACCACAGCTAAGAGTATATGTTCTTCTGTTGGTTTGGTCGTGCTGCAAGTGTGAGTGTTCCTCGGTGCATTGTCAGTCCATGTCTGTGATTGCGTGCTCCGCCGCAGGGAAATGGAGTGTCTTGGCCCTGGAGCCGCATCTCCCCTCCCCCAACACTGAGTCATGATGGCTTTTTGACAGTAGAGCTGGAAGACAAATGCCCCCCCGTCCTGCTGAAACATTCATGAAGCCTTATGACCCTCTCCTCCACCTAATGTACCCTAACAGGCCTTTATGGCGGCTCTCTAGCCTAGCGCCACCTTAGTGCTGCTTCCCGGCATCTAACTTCTTAACACCCCGCCACCACTGGTCTTTTTACGCCCCTCTCAGCAGTCTGTTGGAGAGGCCTCGCCCTGGTACGTTTCCTGAGACCCATTAAATCGAGCTGCAGGTTGGTATGTCTCGGCTGACTTTGTCGTATGCTTCCAGTGTCATGTTTGTTCCCCTTCCCTCCTCTCCTTCACGTGTGGTCATTGGCGGTCTTCGTAATGTGACTCCTAAGGGGTGCATTGATCTGTTAAGATTGTCACTTTAAAAAGGCCCCATTAGGGTTGAAGGTTTGACAGCTGATATCAACATCCTTCATTGTTGGGACAAATGACCCAAAGAGCGAGGGAAGTAGAGGTTGTAGAGTGGGAGGAAAAGGACTGTGGGTGAGGAACTTTAAGATAGAGAGTGGAGAAAGTAGGATCGGGAGCATATTTTAACAAGCCTGACACAAGACTAAAGAAAAAGACACAACATATAGCTTCTGTAGGGTGACCTCAGCTTGTCATTGGGACTGGACACCGTGTCCTCTGTGTGTGTCCACCCTGTGTGGGTCCACAGGGAGATCTCACCCGAGCAGTGTGTTTTACTACTCTCCTGGCCTCCCCACTGTGTTTACCTCTCCGTGGTAAAAAATGCCATATGCTAAATGGGCTTGTGTTACGGCTCTGGTTACCGAGCGGTATGCTGCCCCACACACACACACACACTCCAACATCAAGCAGAGCGGATATCTAAGCCATATCCAAGCCTATAAAGTGGAGCTCCATTGATCTGTTTATGCTTTTTTAACAATCTCCCAACACATGAGATTCATCTCGGCCACAGACAATCTTCTGATGGTCATTGATTCATCTGGTAACACCAGGCCTATTAATTAGTGGTGGCAATCATTGCTGCTTTCTGTAGTCAATCATTATGGAAGCATTATCAGTTATCCCGTGACATTTCAATAATGCAATAATGCAACTCCATAAATACTGTTTTATTTTAACTAAATATTCAATACTTGGGAAAGACACAACCCCTCACTTAATACAAACCACACATCCCAGACTACTTTATTGACGATGTTGCTATTGACTGAGGTAATAGAAGTCACAGCTCAGACTCAACGTACGGTAAGAGTCAGTCCATATTTCTGATAATGTACATTCATCAGAGGAAAACTGCCGAGCTCCGCAAGTATTTTCTTCACTTTAGGATTTAGTGGTGCCTGCTAAGTGTCCAGACTCCGGCTATAAAACGTATCCCTAGCTTTTTTAATGGAGTTTGTAAAATAGATTCCTCTACTTGTCAACCTAGTCTTTCCATGCGCATCGAAACCAGCAACATATCAAAGCGTTTATCCGGACGCACACGTTGGAATTCCTCCAGTATATGCAAACAATTTAAAGTTTTCAATGCACACATGAAACAGTGATTTAAACAACAGAGATATAGATATTGAATACATTATATATGCATTACATCTATTGCATTATTTCTTCATATGTATGTTTATCTGTCGTGTCCTATTCCTGTTAAATAAACTAGAAATAAAAAAGACACTTTTTGAATAATCCATATTTTTGTACAAGATGAAATCAAATGTGTTCACCTTTTTATTTTGTTTAGTCCAATTGTCAGACTACAGTATCAGGCATAGCGCAAATCAAAAAAGCAAAATATATTATATTAAGATATTTCACATGTTAAAAAACATTTATAGAAATTAAGGTCTCTGATAAAAGAGTGGTAAAATCTTGAAATCATGAAAAAAGGCCTATGACAAAAGTTGACATTACTGTAAATGAATCAAACTACTATCTTCTTAAATATCACCAGTTAATCTGGATCCTTCGCAGCAGTTGTAATCATGACGATAACATCAGTGCTGCTAGCTACTTTTATTGGTAAAGAGTTGGCGACACTGGGCTTTAAATTTTTAGGTTGGATAATGTTTTAAATCTAGCGTACTCTTGCTAGTTTCCCAACATTACCAACCCTAGCTTTAAAGGCTGTAAATCAATAAATCAAGAAAGTCCAGTCCTTTCTTTTTCCCTTGGAAGTTCTCTGTCCTGGAGCTGAGAGCATGCTGTTGGAACCCAACATAGTGAAACCTTTAGCACCCACAGTATTCCTGCATTAGCACCCCTCATTACATCATTTTCAGATCCGCCTCTGGTCCTGCTCTCAAACCTCTAAGGCTCAGCTCTGCTGCCACGCCGCTCTGTAAGCTCCAGCAGCAGATCAATGCCTCTGAAATGGAGCCGACCTACAGTCACATTAATGGTGCGCATCATCTTAAAGGGCTCTTCCCAGAAGACCTTTCTGCTCACACATGCTCTATACATAACAGCCAGCAGAGGGGAAACAAAGGTCAATACTTGCTGCACCATGCAGGTTTTGTTTAGCCTAGCCAGGCCTGCTAACAGCTCAAGGCTTACATTACAAAGTCCTGTTCATTAAGGACCCCGACAAAACCAGAGATAGTTCTCAGACACGAGGGCGTATGGGGGGGGGGATATCGTATGATCTGCATCTTCTCTGCAAACAGGAAGCATCTGTTTTCTCGACATGAAAAATGAATCAAACACCTTTCAGCTCTCTTGTGTGTGTGTATCACTGACCACAATACATCAATACTGGAACCTCTTACCATAAAAGATTGAATCTGCAGCACAAAAAATGATCAATATCGGAATGTGAAGAGTGGAAAGCGTCCGGGGTGCAGACAGACACATGGCACCTTCCTCAGTCATAATCTCCTATTCAAAGGCTTATCAATTAAGATGTCACCTTGTCTGTCCAGGGCTGTATGGGTATACACGCATGCTGACTGCTTCCATTGGAGGTCAAATTAGCTTCAATGATGAGCCTCTCATTTCGAAAGGCCCTGGTGGAGCTGAAAGGCCTCCTCAGGGGAATAGGGTTTAGATGTTACCCTTCTTCATCTGCCGTCAGAGGCCTTCTGAGGGTAAATGAGTAAAGGGAGATTGGCTAAGGTATGAGGGGTATTCTCGGTGGGTGATATAAAGAGTAATAGTTTGATTCAGCAGTTTTTTGTAGCATGTGAAGCCACATTAACTTAGTAGTTTTTGTTAATTTACACAACACAAACATAGAAAAGATTGGCATGGAAATTTGTGAGGAAAATAAAGCCTTCCTTCCCATAAATATTTCTGTTTTTGAGTAAAGTATTTCCATGACATAACCTACTTTAACCCTTTCTCTCTGGCTTTCATCAAGACCCAAAGTGTCTTTTCCATAGACTGTATGTAAGAAGTGGATGCAGTGGACTGCCGTTTTGAAGCCTAAAGTTCTGAATTTTGTCCGTCCCCATCTTGGTTATAAGACGAAAACACGGACAACTCCCAGACCGGACAACACCGTGGTAGCGACCTGTCAATCATAAGGTAGCCACGCCCTATAAAGCATACCCTGCTTTATGGTCTATTTGACTCTAAATGGGACCATAATTTACTAAATGAACATCATACTGTGTTGAAGAAGACTTGAAACTAGCGATTGAGACCATAAACTCATATTTACAATTTTTACTGAGGTAATAAATCAAGTGAGAAGTAGGGTCATTTTCTCATAGACTTCTTTTTGCAACCAGAGGAGTCGCCCCCTGCTGGCTATTAGAAAGAATGCAGGTTTAAGGCACTTCCTCATTGGCTTCACTTTACAGACTCAGAGGTTGCCCACTGTTTTTTTCTGCAATTAGAAGGAAAATTCTTAATAGATAGCTCAACGTATTGTCTGATATGTTGGCAGGAAGGATGGAAGATAAAAAAAAGTGCTGCTCAAAGTCAGATTGACAAGCAAACTATCTTTTTTTGGACATTTTGCCAATTATCTAGTTTAGGGCGATCCTCTTTTTGACCTTCCATTCAAATTCCTTAAGTATTTTATGATAAATTTCAACCCAAAGAATTGAATAAGTTTGCAATCTTCATCATGAAAGTCACGAGAAGACTGACTCTAACTCTGCAACTGAAAGTAATCCAGAAAATCAATCCACATGTGCTCCTCTCTCCACAGAGCTGCCGGATTGGTTTCACACGCTAATCATGTGTGCTGATTTCATCCCGGCTGCCGGCGTGGAGGAGCAGCAGCAGCAGCAGCAGCAGCACGGCAGCAGTTTCCTCTGCGTCCTTCCAGTGTTCAAGCCCAGCGCCTTATTGATCAGAACAAGTAAGTTAATAAGCTTTAGACTCATTCATCAGCAGGGTAGAGACTGGAACTGCACACGGCAGGCTTAATCAAGTCATCAGTGCCCGTCAAGCATGAACACAGTAATTAAAGGAAGAGGGAACATGGAGATGAGCAGAGGGGAGCGGAGCAGGGGTCTATAGGGTTCGCCTTGGAAAGAGATAGAGAACTTCATTTATAAAGCACCGATTTATAAAGACAGTGGCTGAGGAGCAACACGGTTAGATTAATCACTCCACTCTTTTCTGCCATATATAGCTCTCACATTAATCCAGCCTCAGTTAATCAACAGCTGAAATACAATCAGCCAGGTGATCCAAACAGTGACCTGAGGACAGACAATTCATCCCGCCTTGAGTAGACCCTCCACACATAAACAAGACAAAGAACAACAATTCCCTCCTCCCCTTAATGACACACACACACACAGCGGAGGAAATCACCAATAATCGCCGTCATCATCCTCGACATTTCACCACTGCAACAGAGGTGCCACGTGAGGCCAGAAGGATGAGCTCATTTGGCTCTCTTGGCGGATGAATGAGGCCGCTGCAGATTTACAGCAGCAGCTGTGAGCGATGATGATGCTCCGCTGCAAACAAAAGCCATCAGTCCTGTCTGGAGCAGAGGAGGAGAAAGGCTGGGGGACACCAGGATGGGCTACTGGCCCTGATTTAGAGGCTTAGATGTGGATCCTCACTGTTGCTACAGAGGTAAATGTGTGTGAGTTATGCAAACCGGAGCTGATCTGTAAGGTCAGGGTCAGACAGCTACGATAGGCATCCTGCTTTGGATGGTGTTTTAAAGGACATTTGTTCAAGTCTGTCTTAAAACAATACTCATATTATTAGTATACTACTATTTGAGTTGGTGATCCTCTTAAATCGCTCTTCAAAGGAGCAGAGTGTAGGATCTGGCGAAATCTAGCGGTGAGGTTGAGATTGCAACCAACTGAAGCCTCTCACTTGTGCCAAGCGTGTAGGAGAGCTACGGTGGCTGGCGCGGAAACGTCTCTAGAGACAGTTGTTGTAAGTGTAGCGTAGGTCATTTGGAGCAGAACCAGTGCGTAGAGTTTGTGTGTGTACGTGGGAAGTGAGTGGTGAAGCAAGAGAGAGGGAGCTGCGGCAAAGGGAGCGAGTAAAGCTATCGACTCCAGCTCCAGCAGTAAAAGTTAACAGAGTTTGGTTTGTCCGTTCTGTGCATGGATGTATAAAGGGAACTGGATGCAGTGTTGGAGGCGGGCTCCCATTCATTCTTATGAGAGTTGCTCAGTGCCTGACTGCAGAGTGATTAAGTACCCGGATCTTGCGGCGAACTTCCACGTTGTAGTACCGCCGTTTGACCACTAAGAAGATTTGCTTCAAAGCCTGGCGCACTTCCTGGGGGTTGGTTCTGGGCTTCTGTTGAAACATGGCGGTGCAACATGGCGGACCCCATGGAAGGGGACCCGCTCCCTATGTAGATATAAACAGCTCATTCTAAAGTAACAAATACACGATTCTTATTTTCAGGTTATTATACACTAAAGACAACACACTTATTAATATAATGTTCCATTTCTGCCAATAGATCCCTCTAAATGTGACATACTAGTCCTTTAAACTGAGAATAAAATTGGAAAAATGCAGATGTTGGTTAGCACTGGCAGGAGTTTAAAGGGCCAGTGCACCCAAATAACAAATAGACATACGGTATTTTCCCATTTTGGTAGCATCTGCTGAGGTACCCGTCACTAAGAATTTTGTCACCATCTCAATGAATGAATATCCTTTGTGATGCTCAGAACATTTTAAAAAGTCAACGGTAGCATCCCTTTCTCCAAAATCCTGGTTACTCTTGATAATCCACAGATCTTTCTGTGAACTATTTTTATTGGCACAACTTTCTACAGAGGAAATCAAAAAGCATCAACAGATAAGAAGAGAAAATATGTGTGGACTGAGCATTTAAAGAGAACATATTTTACTTGCCCCTTTACCTTATCGTCTGCTTCAATAGAACAGCCACTATAATGCCTCTTTATTCTCTTTTGTGTGTCATCTCTGCTGCAGTCCATGTGTTAATATGTCAGTGTGTCAGCACTCAGGTGCTCCTATCCCCCTGTGCCCCATTAGCCTTAAACCTGACCATTAGACTGTCCTTTCAACTCCTGAACAAAAAAATACGCATCTAATGAAGGCAGCTCCCAGACTGAGTGTCTATTAATTGTGACTGTTGTTGTCCTGTAACCCATCTCCTGCTGGACGCAAAACTCTGAGCGGAGAGGTGATTGTGGTGTGTGTTAGTTAGTTAGTTAGTCAGTGTATGTCGCCGGTATGGCTGCTGTGGTTAGAGCTGACAGGTAACATTAGCGTCACAGGTGGTCACGGAAGCATGGAAGTGCCATGCATACACACACACACACACACACACACACATACAAAATCAGTATATGGCACTATTGCTACTTGTTTAACTTAGTATCACCCCTGAAGTCTATAAGTCTAATGGTAAAAACAACATAAAATGGAACAAATAGTTGTTTTTAACTCTCAAATGTTCAGTCAGTTTTTCGAGATTTCCAGAACAAAATCAGCACACTACAATGATCAACTTTACACCAATTTCTTGTAATGTTGTAGCTTTTTTGCTGCTTGCACGCAAAATTTGAGTCAAGTATCTCTTTCTTCAGTGTCTCCAAGGAATGGCATAACCCATAATGCAGTGGCGGACTCAAGCTGTCTGAGGGGCAGGGGTGAAAAAAACATGTTCTCTCAATTTTAAGTCCACCCAAAAGGGCACTTCATCACACCTTCTCCACTGGAAGAGCACCCTAGAAGGTATTGTCATGTATTCTTCTTTTAAGGGCATCCTAGATGGCACTGCATCACGTTTTCTCCACTGGAAGGGTACCCTATGGCACTTTATCATGTTTTCTCCACTGGAAGGGCACCCTAGAGGGCACTTTATCATGTTTATCTACCAAAGGGGCATCCAAAAGGGCACTTTTTGGTTATCAAAAAGTGCCCTTTTGGATGCCCCTTTGCCTCTGTTTGTTAAAACAGGGCACTTTATCATGTTTTCTTCATTTAAGGGTACCTTATGGCACTTTCATGTTTTCTCCACTGGAAGGGCACACTAGAGGACACTTTATCATGATTTCTCCACTGGAAAAGAAAGAAAACTTTATCATATTTTCTTCATTTAAGGGCACCCTATGGTATTTTATCACCTTTTCTCCACTGGAAGGGCTTGAGGGGAGCATAATGTCTTTAGAAGACTGTATTGTCCCAAAAAGGGGCTTTTTCATACTTCATTGTACAAATGACAATGAAAATGGTCAGACTCTTTGCACAAGTTGTATCTGAAGATGCATGTACTCCAGTCAAATACAACAAAATGACACTAACAAATACACATCAGGAGATTCTCCTCCTCACATCTTAATTGGTCCAACATCTAAACCTAAACTTTGCCCTCCTCCTCCTCTCCCCAGTCTCTCTAATCACACAGCGCAGTGGACAGACTGAATACTGATCCCCCTCTGGGACTCAAACCAACAACCGCAATCACAACCCGCTTTACAACTCATAATTAGCACAGGGAGCACCCATCTCCCATTTGGGTCGACGGTGTGAAACACACACACACACACACAAAAAAAAGCAACACAATGTGCCCAAAAAGTGTGCTGATAATCCTCCAGGAGCATAACGTATGCGATGTGTCTGTGAACACACTCCCACAGAGCAACTCAATTACAGCACGAGTCCTTATAGATCTGTTGGCTTATCTGATAGCCAGATCACCTGATCGATAGAGAACAACCACAGAGGGTTTATTTAAGTCTGCCGATCATTAATGTGGGTCCTGCAGTGCAGATGCGGAGCAGCAGACAGTGGAAACCTGTTGAAGTGTGTCATTCTGTGTTGCAAGATTGTTTTGTAAGAGGGACTAGAGTTTGCAAACTAAATTTTTTACGCTACTAGAAGCACTGGTAGAGCTGTGTGTGCTCTCAAGGTTTTCCTTAAAGCAGTTTACAGGAAAAAAAACACCCCATCTCAGATAGCAATTGTCCTCATTGTATTGATCCCCGTATAATCATTGACAGAGCAATCTCTGCATGGGATTCAATTAAAGGCACTGCCCACTGACGATTTCTTTTTTTCATCCACCATGTGTAACTCCCTTATTGCCTCAATGGCAACACTACACCTCCCCAATTAATGGGTAACTAATAAATGAAATGAACGGCCACTTGTTTCTCTGTCACAAAGGGCCGTGATGATGAGCGCGGCCGAGGCACGAGGCAGCACACTCCAGTGTTTGCATTAAAGTGTCGTATAAAAGTTTGTCCCCATTGTGCCAGCATGCTTCCTGGCCCACGCCGGGGCTTTACTGTCACAGGGCTAATTGTGCCTCTTTTTTAGTCCCTTTTGTGGTGCAGCACACTTCTCTTGTGTGTGGGGCGGAGGGAGGGTGGGGTGAAAGAGAGACAGTCTTTTGGAGGGGTTTGGGGGGTTGTATGAGGGACAAGGAGGAGGGTTCGGTATTGGTGATAATGAAGGAGCAGGCACGTATGACCAACAATGGATCCCCCGGATTATGGTCCAGACAAAGACAGTGTTGCAGTAATTACAGTGCAAACACTGCTGCATTGTGGGTGTATGTGTGTGTGTGTGTGCGTGATGTGTGGATCGGGGGCAGAAGGCATTGCTCTATTAGCAGCTGTGTCTCAAGAAGCTGAATACTGTAAGAGGAGGACGTGTGTGTGGGGCCTTTAGAATGATCCACAAGAGGGATGGAGAACAAGGAAAGACAGACCTGCAGTTTTTGTGCTTATTGTCTCAAGAAAAAACATTTCTGACAAATTAAAGGATACGTCTCGTGATATTCTATGCTTTTGTTATTGTATTTAAAGATCCATGAAAAGACCAAAACCAGCAATGTGTTAGTCCGTTTAATGGTATTCTAAGACATCTGTGACTCTGCAGCCCCAAGTCCATTTATTCCTACTGAAGAAGTAAATCTATATATATAGTTTCTTTTTTTTAAAAAAAAAAAGGCTAAATTATTTCCTGGGCATTTTAGTTTTTAGCTAACGTCACTCAAAGAGGAGTAAATAGCGTTGTTATCAAGACTATTTTTAGCTTCGGATTTAGTGAACAAGTGAGTTTTTACAGCATGTGGATGATGTATGCGGGCAGTGTTGGATGAAGTACTCAGACCTTTTACTTCAGTAAAAGTATTAATACCACAGTGTAGAAATACTCCATTATGAGTAAAACTCAAGAACAAAAGTATTAGCATCAAAATGTACTTAAAGTACAAAAAGTAAAAATACTCATTCTGCACAATGGCCCTTTTAGAATAATACATTTTATCATATTATTGAATTATTATTATTGATGCATTAATGTGTTCATGGTAAAGGAAGAGCTTTTTTTTTTTTACTTGCTGGATAGCTTGTGAATTTCACCAAGGGATCAATAAAGTTTTATCTTAACCTATATTAATACATGATAAATTATTTGTTGATTATATTTTGTATTATTAATCAAAATCTTCAAAGTAGCTAAAGTTATTAAATAAATGTATTGGAGTAAAACGTACAATATTTGCCTCTGAATTGTAGATGAGTAGAAGTATAAAGTAGCAGGAAATGGAAATACTCAAGTAACGTACTTAAATATAACAAAATTGTATTCAAGTACACTACTACAGTACACTAATGGAGCCCCAAGGCACAGAGAATAAGCTATATTGGGCTTTAGTTAGTAGGATCAATTCATTGTTGGTTTGTGGTCTTTTCATGGGGTTTGTTGACACTAATAATAATAATAAATTATTAACAGACTTATCCTTAAAACAATGGGCAATTCGGGCATCCCCAAAACACATTACAGTATGTAGCTGTATTTCATTAAAATACTAAAACAAGAACGTTTCAGCAGTTTAGCAAACAGGAAACCAAAAACAAATCCCTCATACCCACCTAAAAAAGCATACACCACAATGAGTCTGCCTGTTTGTAGCCTACTTACTCCACATCTCTTTGAATATAAACCCACAAATGTGTTCCATGTTATGATCCAGAAAACCCCACGGCCACACGCTACTGTTAAACTCCCTAACCTGCTTCTATTTTACATTACTGGTGAACGACTCTGAAGTTGAAACCTCTGCTCGTTGCTGTACTTCTACCGCAGCATACTGAGTTTCCCAACTCTGTAAGCAGAAACACACTTAGAGAAAAAGAAATGAATCAGCTGCTCAGTTGGGGATTGATCTTAAGTCGCTGTATGCATCACTGATGATGTCATCAAAACTTAACAAGTTGTCAAACTGAGGCTTTTGGCCCCCAGCTAATCAGTTTCATTGAAATAGCCCCATTCCTTTCATCCCCTATCCATCCACGTCTCCCTCCGTCTATCCAGCCTTCCTCCCAGCTTTAGGCTGATTATCAGGAGTGGTCCATTTACAGTATGGCTAGAAGGTAATTAGTGGGATGAGCTGGGCAGAAGGATCCTCTTCAGGGGTTAAGAAGGCACACGCTTAAGTACCTCTGGCTTCTGAGGAGCTGGTGTGTGTCAGGGTGGTGGGACAACAATAGGAAGAGGATTTCCCTTTAGGTTCATCCAGGCAGGGCCCACCCTGCTCGGAGGAAAAGAGGGCACCACAGCTGGTTAACATGTTTCTATTATCGACAGCTGCCCCCAAAACTATTCTAGTTCACATGAAGTTGTCTTGATCTGATGTTGTTGTATCTGATCTGATTTCATTCAGCAATTTTAAGCATATTGTCTTTTAAAAAAAAGTGATGAAATAACAAAACTGCATTAGTTTCAGCACACAGATGAGTCCGTTTCCTTTCAAAGTTCTGCATCCAGAAAGTATTTGTTGCTGGTTAATTATCTGTGAATATGGAAAATGCTATCTTTGGCAATCATGCTTCCTTTTCAAAACAAAAACAAACAAAAGTTTAGCATTTCCTTTCAGCTGATAAGCAATCAAAATCATTCAAAATCATTAAAAAAAATCTGACTTTTGGTGTGCACAGATACAGCGATTCTTGACACACACATGTACACACTGAACGTTATATTGATACAGCAGTCAGATGTTCCTTCCCTCCAGCAGATGATAGAGCTCACCCTCTGCCTATAGGTGGCTGATCACCTTTTAGCCCAAGGGCCTGAGAAACGAAAAGATACTTCAGTTAAGCCTCTAAAAGGGCAATTATTCCATTCATATGGGGGTAATTGTGTCCCATGAATATGAAATGTTTGGCAGTCCCCTCCTTTAACATTGTGAGAGCTGTGTGGATGCTCTTGGAGGAGGACAAAAGCCCTGAAGGTATGGGCCATTTCCATATGTGTTAGGGGGAATTGAGGAGGGCTTGAAACAGCGCTTCTGTTTACAGTAAACTCAGGGTCTCTTCTGGAAGGACAAAAATGCTGAGTATGCAGCTAAACTGCTCTTTCCAAATCAGTTGCTCTCTATTAAACAGCATGCGCTGAGCTTAGGTACTTGCGTGCAAACTCCTGTTTTGATTCAACTGTCTGTTTCTCATGAATTCATGATCAAAATAATATGTTTTTGGTGAGAAGGAAGAAATCTAACTGGTGTTGAGACGGTGATTTGATTCATGGGAAATAGCTTTGATTATTGATTACTTACTTAATTACTTAAGATGAGCTACCATTGCTTTTTTTTGGTGCAAAACATCAATAATAAGACTTCTGTGAAATATAACATCTCAATTCACATGTGTGTTAGTCATTCATTGACATTTATATGTATTGGATTAAAGTGAGGTGATAGATCTGCTAATATTCTATTTTATATATACTAGAAACTGAAATTAAATCAATACATTCCCCACAAGAAGACGTATATCACTTTTGATTAAGTTACACAGTGTTTTCAGTTTGCTGCATGTTGACGTTTAATGACTATTTCAGGTTTTCTTGATATATGAAATTAGCATTGCATTATGTTTTCCAATGCTCCCCTCAGCAGGGGAGAATTCCCGGGTCGTCTTTGCTAATCGAAGCCGTGTGTTATCAGTGTTAAAGATCCCTACAGGGAAGGGAGCTGCTGTGCTCTTCTCACAGAAAGGAACATATTTGTTAATGTCCTCATGATTTATTAGGAAAGGGACATTCAGCCAGCCTTTGTCATGGAGGGACCTGTGTGTAGGTCCACTCATTGGATAACCTGACCTACCAATCAGTCTTCTGGAGGTGATGGTAAGGTCTAGAGGGGATGGGGGGGGTGAAGACTTTTGCATAAGGATGGGGCCCAATCTGGTGGGATTGCTCTGCACAGTGAGGAGGCCTCCACAGGCTTATACTGGGGGTCTTTATTTTGGGGCCCTTGCACTTTTTAACACAATTACTACACCACCCTTCTGTCCTGATCTGCTCGCCTTATTCATATGCATAAGCTGCTCTCTGGGTTGCAAAGTTTCCAGTTGCGAGCCCCTCTGAATGGGTAACCTAATTTGGGGGGTAGTCTTGACTACAGACCAGGGAGTCTGTCCGCAACACAAGAATGTTGACCTTAGAAAGCAGCACAAAGAGGACTGCTAATTTAAAAGGATGCCTTTCCGGTAAACAGAACGTGGTAAAACAGTACCACAGAGGGTTATAGTTCAAGCATAGAGTCCTCCTATATCTTTGAGTGCTGCTGTAAAGCCATTAGCTGATGAAGCCGTGCAACAGTCGGAGGCGATTGGATTGTTTCCTTCACCTCTTATCAGGATGCAAAACAGCCAAAACAATGAAGATGAAGAGCCTACTGATTATTTAGGATTAATTATGCTTGCTGGTATCATGGAGTCCTGGAACTAGAAGCATCCCTGACTTCCAGTTACAGATGCACACACCTCAACGTCTGTCATTATTGCATTTTCCCGTATGTTACTTGGTAGATATGATAGCCAAGGCTACGTACAGGAAAAAGGCTGCTGTGTGTAGATGTGAGCGGAGGAGGGGGGATGGGAACGTACAGTATATTTATGGCTGCATAAGTTTGTGCGATTCCCTGTAATAGCTCCATGAGCAGACGGTGTTTCATTAGCGATTCCTGTAATGTCAATAAAGTTGGGATGGTTAACAGGAACAGTGTGGGATGGAGCAGGGGGAGGCCGACCCAAGGCCATGGGAAGTGTTGGGCCAGGCTGCAGATGATGGTGATGATGTCATCACTCATGGACTGACAGGAGGAGATCTCACAGGCACAATATCTCTGTAACAAGCACTTTGAGCAGACATTGTAAGAGTGAATTTAATGTGTAGCTGGAAAGGAAGACAAAAGATCGAAGGAATACTGAATATCATTGGCTGTTAAATAATATATAGTATATAAAATGACAAAATGTTTTTTGTGTATAGCCAGTTTAACTTTATGTTTTCGCCCGATTCAACTGTTATCAGGCCATTAAATAGTCAATATCGGTCGCTATAAGCTCCATAGATGTACATTGTAAAAGTGAAAGGGAAATTTAAAAGCAACACGTAAAACTGAATGAAACGTCTCACTTTGAACACAAACAAAACGGCTTCTTTAGGTTTAGGCAACAAAACCACTTAGTTAAGTTAATGAAAAAAAGAATGTGTTTTGGCTTATAATAACTACATTTCAAAAGTTAAAGTGAAACTTAAGCTTATGAACTCAAAGACAACTTTCACACAGGATGCGATCTCCAGTCTCCAAGGTGAAACCCCTCTGTTTTATGTTCTTTAAGACCTTTTTTCAGTGATCTACCATATGAATAGATGATAACACCTAATATTGGGTGTAGTAGGCCCCTATTGACCCATATCTTTGGTGCTTATAGTGACCGATAACGCCTATTTAAAAGCCTGACAGTCTAATTGGCTGATATTTTCATGGAATTAAAGAAAGACTTTCATTTTCTATTTATTAAAAGTGATATTTATTTTGTACACAATTTGGTAACTTGTGAGGGACAAATTCAAAAGGATGGTCAAAATTTGATGCAACTCGATACCATCTTCTTCTAGACTGTGGACCTGGTAAACTCACATCATTTGAACTCCTTTCACTGAGTTTGTAACGCAGGTTACTGTCTGTTGTTTTTGAAGTAATCTGATGAGATCATTAGGGTTAGTTTCTAAGACAGCTCTTATACAGACCTTATACAACAGTTTTCATAAGCTTTCAGGACAATCAAATTGATCTTCATTGCTTTAAATAAAATAATTTGATGAATAAAAAAATTTAAATAAAACAATTTACCTTGATAAATACTTAAAATATGTATCTGCCCTTGGAATAATAAATAATAATTCAATTCCAAACTTTAGGTGCAATCTTGGTGTAACCAGAAAACTAACTTATAAATTCTATTTTTTTTTTATTTCACCCAAAACCTGCCTATGATGCTGTTGGATGCTAATCTTGAGGACTAAGCACCATCTACTGGTCCTGTTCAGAAACGCAGCCTCTCTGCAGATCTCGGACTCATTGAACTAGTTTGCACACTAGAGGGTGATGTTGTATTTCTCTCCTTTGTGGAAGCAGTGCTCAGTTTTGAAAATCAGTACATCTCTCTAAATCACATTATAAATACATCCAAGACAGTTATTTTGAGGGTTTATTTACAGTTAGATTGAATTCTCTCTATAGAACAGTTATCACCAGGGAATGATCCATTTCTGCGTAACACTGGTCTGAATGTAGCCCATCAATATTGATATTTTAAACAGGTTTGATTTCTGACCCCCTATGAGCGATAAACAGATTTTACAGTTGTTCTAATGAGAGGCTGTGTATTTTATTGGTGGGTATTATGAGAAATGCAATACGGCAATAACTGTTGGCGATGACTGTGGGAAACATTTAGATATGAAGGAAAGCTTTGTAGCGAGAGCCCCTTTTAAAAAATGCAGGCATGCTTGTTCAGTCTATTGTGCTGGTTCACTCGCTCACATGGGAAGTTTGAGTGTTTGTTTTTCTGCACCAAAAACAGACATGTTTTGTTCTGCTGCTGCTCTTGTTCTTCTAAATCGGTACTGTACTCTATCAGAACTATTTCTGAGAAGGCATGGACACTTTAACCTTTGGAAAAGGCTTCTCCTGTCACACTCTCTCTGTTTTCAGAAAGGTCAAGGGCTAACTGAATGTCCCTGTAACTTCCCTGTCTTGTCTAAATCAATGGCTTTTGGCTGGCAAAAAGTCTGCTATATGTATACAATATGTTGTATATTCTTCTTCTACTTAAACCTCTTACAGAGAATTAGAGATATTGTGTTCGGCTTAATTACTGTCTGCCTTTGCCAGACATATTTAAAGATGAATAAAAAACAACATTATATGTATGTACGATTCTACACTTCATTTAGCAGACGCTTTTGTCCAATGCGACGTACATCTGAGAATTCATACAACACAAGCAAGGATCTAGATAGTGTCACACAAAGCCCCTATCCTTTCCCTGAAAGAGCCAGGGTCAATAATCTACCCTGCTGTGGTGCCCTTGAGCAAGTCACTGAATATCGAGCTCTGCTTTTCATTTGGTGACCCTGCACTCTGACCTGGTGCGAAACCAAATCATGAAATATAAAATTGATGAAGTGCATAAATTGAAGTATGAAAAGGAAACATGTACTTGAGAATCAATACTTCTGCTGTCAATTAATCAATAGAGTGCCTGTCCAAATGCCTGTCTTGATTTGGATCTCATGATGTTAAAGCCACTATGTATACATCATTTTTTAAAGAGATTATTCTGACAGCATAGGACTGTATAAAAATGAGACAGTGTTGAAAATGAGACTATTATGTGTTGCTTTCAACCTTTTACTCTCGGTGATAACTTATATCAGTGGTTCCCAACCTCAGGTTAGAACCCCCCAAGGGATTGTAGGAGAAACAGGAAATTAGACATATTTATTTGATGTATTTATGTTTATTTTTCCTGACTTTTCTTTAATCTAAATGTTGGCAATATCTAACTTAGATGACTTCGGCTGTATTATTAGCATGTTCTCACCAATAAAACCAAATAATTTGGATTATTGTGGTAAAAATAAAGAAAAGAAACCTTCCTATATTGTGAAATATTTAATAGGGGTTTCAATTGCAGTTGCAGCATATGGTGTATTAGCAGTATATACTGTAGGTCAGTGGTTCTCAACCTTTTTGAGTCGCGACCCCTGAGAATAATTACATTGGTGTTTGCCCATCAGAAAATCATGTGCATGCTCTCTTTGACTCTCACACACATTCAATGAAATCTATTCTAAGGTGAATTATATCACTAGTTCAGGCAATGTAAAGTAAAAAACATTCCCCAATCTAATATGTTATTTTATTTTTTTCTCCACAAGCATCTGGTGAAGCCCGAAAATGATGTTGTGACGCCCTTAAGGACCCCAAAGTTGACAACTACTGCTGTTGGTAAGGGCTAAGGCACACACTAGTTTCACAAACATATATTAAATTGACAACAAATGACTCTATAATAGATTTCCTACTGTAGCTATAGTTGCAGAGGTGCTCTGCCATGATGACACAGTGCGACTATCTGCAGAGTAATTCCTCTCTTCCCTTTATGCTGTTGTGTATTCATGGTGGTTTGAGGTATTGATTAGCCTGCTGCATGCCGATAGCCAGGGAGAGAGATGAACAGAGGTCTCCATGATGGACCATGATGCTTCTCACTGATCCCTCTGATTGACTGTTGAGAGACAGTCTTTCTTTCTCATGCAACAGTGAGATGGTGGACCGTTGAGCTTACACACTTTGGGGGGAAAAGCTAAGCTTGTGTGTCAATTTAGTTTAAAAAAAACAAGTGATTTTAATGTTAGGAGACACTAAATTAATAGACATTTGCTTGCAATTTTGGGTAGTGAAGCAGTGATTTGGCATTCAGGCTTCGTTCAAATGCTATTCCTCCGATGAGGAACCAAAGAGCATCAGAATGAGGTGCGGAGGAGGAGGAGCGGGATTGATCACCCAGCCCACCAGGTCCAGGAAAAGAATTAATGACCTTGGGGAAAGTCATCCATCCCTTTGACAGGCACTGGGAGTTAACTCTCTCTACAAAAAATGGGTACATCTTAATTCTCCCTCAGCACCGATGTTTTCCATTTAATCTCCATCCAGTGGCATTTTACCTTTAAAAAAATAAAAGTCAAATTTTAATGTTTATTCAGACAAATACAGAATCAGTACATTTTCACTTACATACTTTACACTTACACACCAAAAACTGACAATAACCTGATATTTTCAGGTGGAATTTCATTCATTCATTCATTCTCACTGTGCAATATCATTTTTCAATTGTGCAATTTTGTTAATAGTCTGTTTATTGTCAATACTGTATATACTGCTCCTATTTTTATACTTCCTTCTATTTAAATGGTTCATATTTTGTTACACTTTGTTCAGCTCTTTTTTTACTGTTAGCTGATGCATCTTGTTTTTTGCACTATCCCCTTTGCTGCTGTACACTGCAAATGTCCCCACTGCGGGACTAATAAAGGCATATCTTATCTTATCTTATCTTTATTTATATGTTACATTTTTATCTTATAAATGTACTCATTAATGTTGCATCAGAAAAACAACAAAAATATGTTTGTCCTCCTTAAGACAAGTCTTTATATGAGTTACATTAATGTGATTATATCTTGTTGATGTGTAAAGTGAATATATTTGAATAGTAGTTTCAGCTTTAACAATGTGTATATTAAATTACTCTAAGATATAGAGAGAGTTATTTCAGTTGGGTTTACCCAATCTTCATTATAATGTCTCAGCTGAAATTTTTCATCAATGAGTGAGTGGTAGTATTCCCAGAAAAAATAAACTGACTTCACTAGACATTTTATTGTGTCAGAGCCAATTGTCTATATAACCAGTAAATCACTGCTGTTTTTCTTTTCTTTTTTTACAGACACATTTCTCTTTTCATTTCTATCAATCTCTGGGTCAGCAAGGGTCCCATGCTGTCCAGATGACGTCATGTACTAAACAAGCCACCATATGGTGCCGAAAAGCATGCTGGTGTATGCAGTCTTAGAGGTAGTGTAATGGGAAATTAGCTGAATGAAAATATCAATGCATTAGCATTTTCAGGAATGCTCTGTGTGGCTCATATCTTTAGAGGGTCGCTGCTACTCATCTCAGTTGTACATGTAGTTAGATATTGAGCTGAACGCACGTTTGACTCACGTTAAAAACTACAAG
Organism: Sebastiscus tertius; assembly: GCA_916701665.1. Lineage (NCBI taxonomy): Eukaryota > Metazoa > Chordata > Actinopteri > Perciformes > Sebastidae > Sebastiscus > Sebastiscus tertius. The sequence goes on along the minus strand of CAKAOH010028968.1, from coordinate 442 downwards.
TCCCAACATGGCTGGTGTGACAACAATTCACCCCCACATTTGCTGCGTTCAAGCTACCTTCACCGTGTCGGATTTTACACCAAATCGTGACAGTTGTTAATAACAGTTGTGGTATTTGTGTCTGGTTAAAAAATACCATCGAAGAAAATTTAAACATGTTTCTTTTTTTTTTTTCAATATTATATTCATTGTTTTTTTGTTCATTTTGAAACAACAGAAAAAACATTCACAAACGTCCCCAATAATAACATTCTCGGTACAAAGAAACTTAACAAACCTAATATTAATATAAAATAAGCCAGTATAGATACAGGAAAAACATATTATTTACAAAGAAAATAGATAAATAAGTAAAAAGAATATACACAAGTAAAAAACATAAAATTAAAAACAATAAAATTAAATAAAATCTATTTATATATACATATATATACTGTATACA
>CAKAOH010028966.1:9062-33037 GCA_916701665.1 Sebastiscus tertius | reverse complement strand
CGGTAACAAGAGTGGAGATGAAGAAACAAGGGAGTGAGGAGGAGGAGGAATGAGATGAGGAAAGGAGAGGACAGGAAGAGGAGAGGAGGAGAAGGAGACGAGGAGTAGGAGGAGGAGGAGAGAAAAGGAGAGGAGGAGGACACAAAAGAGGAGAGAAGGAAACAAGAAAGGTAGTGAGGAGGAGGAGGAGAAGGAAGAGGAGATGAGGAGATGAGGAGAAGGAGGAGGAGGAGGAGGGAGGAGGAGGAGGAGGAGAGGAGGAGGAGGAGAAGGAGGAGAAGGAGGAGGAGGGAGAGGAGAGGATAAGGAGGTTGACAGTAAATGGAAGCAGCTCACGTACTCGCTGATCTAAAAATATCTCAGAGTTCAGTCTGACAGAAAGACGTCATAAACGAATGAGAGAAGAAGAATAGAGAGAGAGATGCCAACAGCAGTAAAACTACAAAGACCAGCAGACCCGATCACTGACTGACGACCAGTCAAAACATCTGAAGGTCTGAAGGTGTTCATGACTTTTCACAATAAAAGCCTCTTCCATTCAAGCCCTAAAACGTAGAAAATCCCCTCATGCAGCTCCAGGAAACTGCTGTTCTAATATCAGCTTATATAATAATATCTGATCAGTCCTTATTGAGTATTAATACACACACACACACACACACACACACACACACGCACATACACACACACACAGAGGATGTGAGGCCTCTAACAGACAACAGACTCACTGTCTACAGTGATCTATTGAACTAATGTGCTGCAATGCAGCAAACACACCCTGTCTGTCTGCTTCTTTTTTTTTTTTTTTTTTTTTAGCTTTTATGATTCAATTTATTTTTTAAGCACCTTAAAGGAAACTGAAACACAACCACATCACAGGAAAATAGTGTTAACAGATTGTATAAGTATGGAAGACCATTCCTGCTACAATAAAAAAATGCAAAATAAAAACAAAAAAAATGAAAATGAAAAATAAAAATGATCAAAATATGAAAATAATAACAAGTAAAAATGTCTCAAGACCATAACAAATATTTTATTTATTTATTATATGTATTTATGTAAAAAATATTTTATTTAAAAATTATGGGAAATATGAAAATAATAATAAGTAAAATGTCTTATGACCATTACACTTTGTTTTTTATTTATGTATATATACATTTTATTTGGAAGTACAAATTATAATTTAAAAATCGAAGTATGACTTAGTCAACTCATTGTCCTAATATTTCATAATGAGATATTAATAATAAACCTAACTAAATTTCTCATCATTTTATTTCACTCTTCTTTAAACAATACTAATAATTAAAATCAAAGAATTTATAATTACAAGATAGTCTTTCATACAGATTTGTTTTTTTAAGTATGACAAACTCAATCATTGTGAAAATCATTCATTTGCATTTTGTTTCTAATATTTATCTGATTTCCTTTGTTTTTATCATCCTGTCTTTTATTCCAGAACATAAAATGCTCTTCTAGTTTATAACTGTGATATAAAATGTTAAAATTACGAGATAATATCGAACATCTATGACTTACAAATTCAAATCATTTTGTAAATGCAAAAAAACGCTTTACAAAGACATTATTATGATAAGCTAGCTGTTAATTTTGGCTCAAATGTAAAAATGAAACATTTAAAAACACCGTTATAAGATTATGACAATTTTATTTTTATTATTTCTAAATGTTCATTGGTGGCAGGATGGGTCTTCCATACAACAACGACAGGGGATCAACATCTGGAAATACTTCCTCTGATATGATGCAGAATTTTAGGACATTAACTGTTAATAAAATGTTTTTTTTTTTCAGCCCTTCTGGTGCTACTGTCAGCACGGATGTTATCAATAAAGTTTCTTACCGGTCGGACCTCTCCGGTGGTGTTGGTGTACTGCCGCGCCAGACCGAAGTCCAGCATGTAGCACTTCCTGTAGGTGGAGGGAAGCCGGCCCATTGCAAAGTTTGACTGCAGGAACAAAACAAGACAGAAACACCTCAGCTCAAACGTCCCTCCGTACCGAAGCGTCTGTTGGATCATTAGAACTTTGTGACGAACGTGAAACAAAGAGACGCTGTGCGACTGTGAAGTGAAGTGTATCGATAAAGTTTGTCCAGACTGAACTGGAACATGTTAATAAGCATGTTGGCGGTGAAGCTGAGAGGACGGTCTGCAGGTTGTTCTTCCTCACTCTGACCTTCCTTATCCACCAACCTCATCACGGTTTGTCCTCCAGCTTTTGTTCCAGCTCTGCTCATTAACATGTAAATGTATTCAGCAGGAACAACCTCGTCAGTCTTCACCGTTAACGGTTGCTTTTTCTGTTTACAACTGAGCTTCGAAACATTAGAATATTCACGTAAAATCAGGTTATAAAAGCTAAATCTTTCCTGCACTGCACTGATAAAAACCTAAAAACCAAATAGAACTAGTTTCTATCAAATCATTGCAAAAAAATTGTTGTCGACCATCTTCACACGCAGACAAGTGATTTATATTTTCTGTTTAAAAGTTGTTTTTTAAAAAGTGAGTACATAACACTGAAAACAGTCTGACTGTAAAAAAATGTCCTTCATTTCTGAGGCAATATGTTTATTAGAACTTTGTACCAATTTTATAATAAGAAATAATTATATCTGAGTTTGTTTTTTTAGTTGTTTTTTTTAAAAAAAACACTGCAGTAAATTACATAAATAAAAACAATATTAAGTCTAACTGTTAATTTATATTTTTTTCTGCTTTCCTGATTATTTTTGACAGTTCATAATATTAAAACTTTTGCCTTGACTTTTTTTTTCTTATTAATTTATTTTAACAAAAAAAAAGAAAGAAAAGTGTCACCGTGACTAAAAACGTGTTACTTTGTTTTTCTCTGGATTTATTATTATAATATAAACTTATTTATCTATTATTTTATGCCACACATTATAAATGCATTTTGGTGCATTTAAAAATCAAAAATTCTCTTTTCTACAAATACTTTTTTCACACACAATAAAAACTCTATCCAGTTAAATAAGATCACAGATTTTGTAGCAACAGCCAGTCGGCTCCTCAGATCAGGTGTTAATCAAAAGCTTCAGATCAACTCCCTCCCTAACATCACGTGTGAAACCACAGAAGAAAAACGACAACGACATCCTTCTTTAAAAGACCGTTGAAGAAAAGAAAAGCCAGCAGAGAGAGCTGGTTTCCATCGTACCGGTTTGATGTCTCGGTGCAGGAAGCCCACTGAGTGGATGGCTTCAATGGATTCCAGGATCTGCTTCCCGAGCCGCAGCGTGGTGCTCATGGTGAAGGTCCCTCTGGGCTGACTCCTCCGCAGGTCGGCCAGGTTACGCCCCTGCAAGAACGCGGGGACGGTCGCTTAGCAACAACATGGAGAGAAACTATAGTGGAGGCAAACAAGCCGCCATTCACTGCGGTGGCACCTCACTAAAACAGTTAAAACAATGATCATTTTATCGATACTCAACGACTATAATTCCCACGAGTCTTTGTCATAAACTGACTGTCAAACCCTGAAGTTGTTGAATGCTATAATCTGTTTCTGTCTAGTTTATATTTACAGTATATACTTCACAATAAAAGCCTTTATAGGCCCATGTAGCTTTCAGTGTTCAGTGCACTCTGACTCACCTGAAGCTGCATGACCACGTAGTTGAACTTGTCGTTTCTCCCGCAGCCGATAAATTTACAGACGTGGTTTTTACCTTGAAAAGAAAAAAGCAGAGGGTCAATCACACTGTAAAATGTTTTAATGCAACACAAGATCTGCCACACTGTAAAATATTCCAATGCAACACAACATCAGACACACTGTAAAATATTCTGATGCAACATAACATCTAACACACTGTAAAATATTCTAATGCAACACAACACACTGTAAAATATTCTAATGCAACATCTGACACACTGTAAAATATTCTAATGCAACACAACATCTGACACACTGTAAAATATTCTAATGCAACATCTGTCACACTGTAAAATATTCTAATGCAACACAACATCAGACACACTGTAAAATATTCTAATGCAACATAACACACTGTAAAATATTCAAATGCAACACAATACACTGTAAAATATTCTAATGCAACATCTGACACACTGTAAAATATTCTAATGCAACACAACATCTGACACACTGTAAAAAAATTCTAATGCAACATCTGTCACACTGTAAAATATTCTAATGCAACACAACATCAGACACACTGTAAAATATTCTAATGCAACACAACACACTGTAAAAATTCCTCGATTCAGTCTGTTATTAGTAACTCAGTGACGTCAGCCAACTTAAAATTTCTAGTTTCCTGATTCAATTAAGAAACATTGTTAGCTCATTAGCATACTACCCAGCATGCACTAGGTTTGGATTAAATAATGCAGAAACACGTCTTTTTTCTAGTTCAAATAAAGTTACTTGAAACATAATATCTTGATGCCTGTAACAACTGCTTATCAAACCAACACCAGTGTGTCAATGTAGGTAAGGCCAAATCTGAATAACTGCCAGTTATAAAGGATGAGACTGTCTCTCAGTGTCTAAGTACAAAAATCATCTTCATGCAGATGATGCAGCTTTATAATGTGTTGCTGATTCCTTTAAATAAAATAATGAGCAAATATCCTTTAATGCACGATGCACTTATTGATCTTAAATTAGAGCTTAAAGCATACGTCACTAAAGCATCATTAGTAGAAAATGATGGAATGATGCAGTTATTTAAATAAAAAAAAACAGGTTTGAATATTTCACTCAGAGCGAGAGATCACTCAACTGCATGTTGAGGAGGTGGAAGAGTGAATCAGAGAAAACAATCCAACCAATCACGCGCTGCCCTGACACACACACACACATACACACACACACACACACACACACACCGTGACATAATCATTATCGTCATCATCATCGTCATCATCATTATCATCATCATCATCATCATCAACATGATCATCATCATCATCATCATCATCGTCATCATCGTCATTTATCTTTAGCATTTAATTAAAGATGTGGAAGATTTTTGTTTTTACCATCCTGATTTTAAACTGAAAATGAACCAGTGAAAACATATTCAGGATTAAAAACATAAAACATAGAAACTCAACGGGTCCCACTTTTCTTTCCTTTTTTATCAAAGTTACAGCAACAAACATGGCTCTTGCGACTCTAATATCTCAGATGTTTGATGTCAAACAAGTATAACAAAAACACAGTTTGTTCCAGTTCTCCAGACACAACCACAAAGCAGCAGCTTTAATTACACCCAGAAACTACAACAGGTCCTGTTGATGCTAAAGAGATGACTTACACACGAGGAGACACAACACAACACAACATCCGATCGTTCCATATAAATTCTGACTTCAGTTTGGGGAACTGAATCGTTATCTATTCTCTTGCCAAAGCAACAAGACTCCATTGAAAAACACAGTCATTTTACCCTGCAGAACACGGCAGTTTGCTGGTCTAAAGCTGCCTTGGGCGGTTAGATTGTTTGTGTTATTGTGTTACTTTGTTTAGTTCGGATTCACACAAGTCAAAAAATTGTAAAAACAATCTAACTGATCGAGGCAGCGGTAGATCAGCAACCCCCGTGTTCTGCGAGGTCAAATTACAGTTTTTATCAATGGAGTCTGGTGGCTTTGAAGGAAGGCATAGATGGATACAACGGCTTCCATTGGAAAGGGCTGTCTGATGGCGAAGTAAAGCGGTGAAAATATTCTAAATATAGCGTACACTTAAACTGATATTGATTTTTTTAGGTGGGCTTTTTTTTTAGGTGTCTAAAATACGTTTTGCTGCCAGCCCCGTCCACATCAGTACATAGCTTTGGTTACCTGCTGGTACTCCGGTCTGTTTCTCCAACATTTTTAGTTCTCTAATATTTTGAATGCAAGACTTTTACTTGTAGCAGAGTATTTCTACGCTGTTGTATTACTACTTAAAGGATCTGAGTACTTCTTTCACCACTGCCAAGTGAAAACTAACCCTCTGCCCTCGGATCTAACCTGAGCCGGGTTTAAATGTGTGTTGAAGGTGTCTCACCCTGCAGCTTCTTCAGCACCGCCACCTCCATCTTCAGCACCTGTTTGGGCTGCTGGGCCGACTCCACCTTCAGCGCCACGTTCTCCCGCGTCAGCAGGTCCAAGGCCTCGTAGATCTCCCCGAACCCACCACCACCGATCTTCTTCAGCTGGGACACAGAATGCAGGACAGACTCTGGATCAGTTCGGTCTGATAATCTCAGTGTTACAGCATTAAAACAGGAGCTACAACAGTTTCATCAAACTAAAAGACCATCATCAATAAAACAGAAATCAAATATTCTGGTTTCAGTTTAAACATTAAAGCTTTTTCACTGAAACCATTCGTCTGTTAAAAAGTTTTCCCTTGTTTCTACCTGTCTCTTTTCTTTTTCCCATCTTCTATTCTTATTCTTCCCCCATTCTATTGTTTCCATCTTTTTTTCATTCATTCTCCCCTTCTTCATTTATTTGTCCTTATTTTGCTTCTTTTCCTATTTAATCCTCCTAAATATTCTTTCCATCTTTGTACGCTTCTCGCCTTTTTGATTATTGTTTCCATTATGTTCCTTTTGTAACCCTCTTAAAGGTCCAGTGTGTAGGATCTGGCGGTATCTAGCGGTGAGGTTGCAGATGTGAACCAACTGTAACTTCTCCCGTGTGCCAAGTGTGTAGGAGAACTATGGTGGCCGACGCGAAAATGTGAAAATGTGAATGGCTCTCTCTAGATCCAGTGTTTGGTTTGGGGTTCTGGGCTACTGCAGAAACGAGGGGGCCGGCTCCCTATGTAGATATAAACGGCTCATTCTAAGGTAACGAAAACACAACAACTCTTATTTTCAGGTGATGACACACTAAAGAAAACATACTTATTAATATTATATGCCATTTCTTCCAATAGATCCCCCTATATTTAACACACTGTTCCTTTGATCCCCTTTTTCTTTTCTTTTCTTCCACTCTTTTGTTCTTTCTTGAGTTTGAATTTTCAGATCAGATTCAGAGAGAAGTTTTAGCCCTACAAACGCAAAAGTCTGTCACTGAGTGACTGACTGAGTGATGAAGTTACACGATTGGTCGGTCAAGTGTTGGAGTTTCCTCATTGGCCGTTGCTCTTTCAAAATGAAAAAGTGGAATCAGTTCTTTATGCAAATGAGCCGTCCAGCGTGACGCATCCGTTTCACAAAACTTGGACCAAGCTGTCAAACTAGGCGATCTAGTTCTAAAATGAAACGAGATTCAGCAGCGGCATCGCCTATTTCTCGCTTAACATGTTTTCAGAAGCAGACTTTGGTGGATTGTTTAGACGGAATAACAGAAAGTTGTTTCCTGTTTGAAATGGCAAACAGAAAATCAGGGACCAATCAGGTGCATTCCACAACCGGGTAAGTCACCGCTTGAACAGCCAGTTGAGTGGAGCAGCGCGTCCCCCTAGTGTCCTCGCCGGACCTGGTGGACATGTACCGCTGGGTTTAACATTATAGACATGACCACTGACTATTTGTGTAACAATTTAGCACAAATTCACAGACTGACCAGACACGGTCCAGACACAGTATACTCGGTTATGTCCGAGTCTTGTTAAAGAAAAGTTTGTGGAGTAATTAATTCATCAAAAAAAAAAAAAATTCAGACCATTTAAAAAACATGTTATGGATTAAAACAACCCAGAATGCAACAGGAAACTTCTCTTCTCCCCTTCAATCCTTCTATCTTCCCTTCTGTTCTCCCTTCTCCACTCTTTTGTCCCTTATTCTACATTTTCCCACTTTATTTCCTTCCCACCTTCTTCTCTTGTGTTTTGTCCTTTCTTCCCTTATTTCCATCTTTCCTTCTCTTCATTCCCTCTTCTCCTTTTCAGTTCTGTTTTTCCTATCTTTGTACCATCTTCCCTTCTTTTTTTGTTCCTGTTTTAATTTTTGTCCTTTTCATCCCTTCTTGCTTGCTAGTTTATGATCGTCGGCTGAATCCTGCTGAAGTGTCTTTGAGCCAGACTCTGAACTGTACATATACATGTATATATATATAAATGTGTGTGCGTGTTGAACCTCGGCGGTTCAGTGGTTCAACAGTAAATTGATCAGTGAAGTGCAAAGGGCCTGCAGGCTCCACGCTGCGATCTGATTGGCTGAGACAGGAGCTGTATTATATAACTTCTTATTTCAGAAACCAAAGGAAGCTCAAAGGACGGCAGCGGTGGTTTTTCTATGAATTATATACATACATTTTATATGTTTTAGCCCTTTAACTACTGGTTACATGTACTTCACATGACTTTCTTTTGTTCCCTTTGGCCGCAGGTGCCTGATAATCCATCACAGTCAGTGTTTCATCACCGTTATATTTGAGTTAAAGTGTGTTATGTTCAGGTGGTGATGGAGTTGAGAGATGAAAACACCTCCCCGCTGGTGTTGAAGGCTGCTGAAGATGCTGAACATCATCATTTTTAAATCATCTACATCGGATTTTTGTTCATCTGGATTTCACTTTCCTTAAAAACACTGAACAGCTTGTAAATTCAATATTTTAAACATCTGATTATGTTGGAGTGTCCTCGAACACACCATCAGGGAGAGTTCTGAGTTAAATGTGGACTGTTTCTTCAATCTGCAGAAACTCTCTGTGAAATAAAAAGGACTTCACAGTAAATGTGTGATCGATGTGTTGAAACAGTGAACGTGTGAGACGTCTCGTTGGTTCTCTCTCTCTCAAAACATGAAATAATATTACTGACAGTTTTTTTCTCAATTGCACATTTTTACTTTTTCTGTGTTTCTGTCAGTAAGATCTAATCTTTGTCCAACTGTACACCGTTGGGTCCCTGGCACTTTCGTGCTCGGGCCCTGACAAAAAAAAAATAAAACAATATGTAGAGCAAACATCATTTTTTAAAATCTATTTTTAAAAAAAGCAAATCTAACAATAAATTCTGAAAAAAAACGAAACTTTAAAATCCAAAGCTTTTAACGCTCCACAGCAGAATCTGTAACGTGAGCTGGGGGAGGGGGAGGTTTCCTGACTCACCACTTTCCATCGGTCTTTGACCATGCAGTTCGGCGGCAGGATGTCGGCCTGCTCGGACGTCCCGTTCATGTTGGCGTTGTCCTGGAGGCCGGGGACTAGGCACTGCATCTGCCAGCCAGACAGAACACGAGCAGCTCCCAGCTTAAAAGAGCCATTTATCTGTGAGGCGGGGAGAGAAAGAAGGGAGGGAAGGCAGAACAGTCAGTAAATTAAACACATCATTTTGGTACTGGGAGGCTCCCAGTCTAACCACAGCCCTGTGCTGGGACAGTCACAGCAGTCCAGTATAACAACAGGCATTAGAGATGGCTGGCTGCCATTAGAAGCCATTCTTCAGCTGGATCAGGCTACAGGCCGGTGGGGGGGTTGGGGTTGGGGTTGGGGGTGTGATGGTATTTGCAGTAACTGGAGCAAATATCATGTGTGCAGAGGAAGCAGCCGGACACTCTGCTCTCATCCTGACTGCTGCGACGGCCCGATGGCCATCGACTCCACCGAATCATCAGAGATCACAACGGGCTGGTTTCTAATCGACCATCTGAACTAACAACCATCAGCATGGCACAGGAACAACACGTCCCAACATGATCCACCTGAACTACAAGAGACACTACTGGGATTAACCACCTAATATTATTATTTCTTTTTATTTTTAAGTTAAAGGAACACTTTGACATGTTAGGAAATTCGCCTCTTCTCTTTCTCTTTGAGAGTTAGATGTTCAGATTCATACCACCATCATGTCTGTATGCTAAATATGAAGCTACAGCCAGCAGCCGGTTAGCTTAGCTTAGCATAAAGACTGGTAACAGGGGGAAACAGCTAGCCTGGCTCTGTACAAAGGTTACAAAAGCCACCTACCTAGCATAAAAATGAAGGCTGTCAATCGATTAAAATATTTAATCACATGATGTTTTGTTATTTGGGTATCAAGTGTGACAGGAATGGCTCCTAAAACCTGGAAATGAGTTAGCATTTTAGCACTTCTGGTTTCCTCGTCTGGAAGTCAATGGGTTTTTTGAATGGGTTTTAGTTTCATTTTTATTTCAGTTAGATGCCTGAAATAAGGTCTGTGGTTAACACAAGCTGAAGAGATTTTAACGTTTTGTTCTACGATATAAAATACATCAATATATAGGCTACCCCACTCGTGAATTTTGAAGCCTTTACGTGCCTTCAAAAAGCGGAAACGTAATCACACCTTCACGGCCTCGTTGTGTATACTCGCGCTCATGCGACCGTGGTGCAGTTCGTTAGCCTTTTACTGGCGATTGCATTCACACTTCAAAAATCATAAAAGTGGTGTTCATTTGTGAAGATAATCTTACAGAACAAAACGTGCAAGTACCATAAACGTGTGTTTGCCACAGAGCTTATTTTCTGCAATAATCCAAAACCCAAAGAACAAAATCCTATTGGCTTTTTATTGCGGGAACCAGCGCAATGCTAACTTCCGGGTTGGCCTACAAAAATACGTCATCCCTGCACCACTCTATAAGGGTTTATTTCGTAAAAAAAGGCGTTGAACTTGGGAAAGATGGGTCATTTTTTTCCCCCTGAAATTGGCCTTGCAGGTTGTGTGTACACTCCCAAGTTGAGTACCGCTCCCAACAAGCTCCATAAATGAAATGCTTAGCCTGGTAAGCTAGATGAGTTTGGTTAGAAACACTTTTCTGGGATTTGAGTTGGAGGAGCTTGTTGGAGACCAAACAGCCTGGGAGTATTGCTCTGCCTGAGAAGACGACTACAGGGGAAATTGAGTCCTGGGGGCCTTTCCATATTTGGGTCAAGGTTTAATGCTAGTAGACCTGAGCTCATAGTTGTTGTTGTAAACTTGAATATTGTATGCAGAGAAGGCGGTGATTGGTCAGATTCACAAACATTTTTCTGATTTGACCATTTCTAGGGGTCATTGCAAAGACTTGACTCCTGCAAACAATGTGGAGAAATGATTGCACTGGAGGAGCTGATTAGTCTAAAGTAGACAACCATAAACTCTGTTCCTTCACACTGAATATGGATTGGTAGTGGAGGATGTGGTGGCCCAGTTCATCAGCATTCAGGTATCTGACTGAGCATCACTCTCACAGCCGCCGTCTAAAACTACATTCACCTGTAACCACCCGTTTGTCACGTCAGTGCTCTGCAGGTAGTCGACCTGAGCTGAACTGTTTGACTCTGCTGCTCTGATACAACATGTCTGCCATGAATGGTCATCAGTTTTCAGTGGATTCGTGGGGAAATTTGAAGTTCAAAGTGATGCATGTCAGTCCCCAAATCATGCTGTTCTGCATGCAATGCCACGGGCCGTCATCAGTGCATGCAGAGCTCAGGCGGACTGCAGATATAACGGAGAGTGTCCGCTGGATTTCCAGTCAGACCAGCTCTGACAGAGGACTGGACGGACTGGGAAGGAGGGGAGGAGGCTTCTCTGCACCTGCAGTGATACAGCTGTGTTACACAGCAGCAGCAGCAGCATCACCACCACCATCATCATCATCAGCTGACCAGCGACCAGCAGCTGGGAGTCACTGTAACACTGGAGATGTAGTGAAACCTGCTGCAGGCCTCAACACACTGCTGAGGCGCCAATCACTGCAGAGGGCGGGACCACAGAGTTTCTCTGATTACACTGCAACAGGAAGTCTTACCGCAACCGGCCAATCAGAACTGATATAATATGGTAATATAGTAGTATAATATATTGTTATAGAGGACAGTATAGTTAGAATACTTAAGTATACTATGATATAGTATAGCAATTGATGTATAGTTTAGTAACATAGACTGTATATAAGAAGTGGACATAGTCACCGTGATGTCATATACTGGTTTGTGGACTACTGTTTGAAGCCTCGAGTTTGGCATTTTGGCCGTCGCCATCTTGGTCTTTTGCAACCAGAAGTGACACGAGAGAGGAGCTAAGTACAACCCAACACTGAATAAGACAGTTTCAGGCGACCAAAAATGTTGTAATTAACTTTCATGAACTGAAAACAAACTGTGAAAGGGTTAAAGTTGTAAGAAACCACGGACAACTACCAGACCGGATAACGCCATGGCGACCTGCCAATCATGGGGTAGCCACGCCCTAAAGCATCCCCTGCTTTATGGTCTATTTGACTCTAAATGGGACCATAATTTACTAAATGAACATCATGCTGTATTGAAGAAGACTTGAAACTAGTGATTGAGTCCATAAACTCATGTTTACAATGTTTACCGAGGTAATAAATCAAGTGAGAAGTAGGGTCATTTTCTCACAGACTTCTAAACAATCAGACTTCTTTTTGCAACCAGAGGAGTCGCCCCTTGCTGGCTGTGAGAAAGAATGCAGGTTTAAGGTACTTCAGCATTGGCTTCACTTTTCAGACCCGGAGGTTGCCCACTGTTTAGTAATGTATGTAAATGTATATAAAAAACTAAAAATCTAATTATGATGTGGTTTTATAGTACAGTTTAGTATAGAATATTATAGTATAATATAACTTAGTATGATATAGTATGGTATTTGTAGTAATATTGTAGTATTTATACACTGTATTATACTGAAGTTATAGTGTTATCAGGTTAGTATAGACCATACATCACATTGTTTTGTAATAGTTAGGGTGTAGTACAGTATGGTGTATGTACACTGTAAGCAAGGTTAGGGTATTACAATCAAGAGTAAAGTATGCTATGGTATATAGTATTGTACTACATCATATTGTATAATATAGTGTAGTATTTGGACATAAAGTAGTATAGCAATATATGTATATTTGGATATTATTATCAAATCAAGTTATATAGTACACTATAATATAGTGTGATAAAGCATAGTACAGTATTTTAACACTGTAGTATAGCAAAATATAGTATAGTAATTACTAATATGTACTATACTATATTACTGGCTGACCCCTACAGCATGGTATCATATTGTAATATCTTATTGTATAGTAACATATAGTATCATATTATTGTGCAGTATTGTATTAAGTTGTATCATCTCATATTTTGTGATATTGTATATTAACACACAGTATAATATTGTACCGTATGTTAACATACAGTATACAGTGTTGTATATTTGGAGTGTAAAATAAGTGTAAAAGAGAGAAACTCTGAGGTCCAGCAGCGTCTCAGCAGCAAATCAGAGTGAAACATCCTGACAGACACTTTCTCTACCTTCAAACCTCAGTCTGCTCTTCTTGTTCTTCTTCTTCTTCTCTTCTTCTTCTTCACCTACAATCTACTAGCCTGTTACTGGGGGGGAAGGGGGAGGGGTGCTCTGCCAGAAGCCGGGTTTGCATCATTCCAGTTTTGATCTGATGAAGTCAGTCAGAGCTCACCATAGTTCTGAGCTCCCGGAAAACCTGACGGCTTACAACAAATCCTGAGCGGGACAAAACCCTTCCTGTTCCTGTGTTAGCCTACAAGCCAAAACAGAGGGCACAGTTAACCATGAGACAATGAGGAGGAAGACGGCCAACCGCCACAGCCGTCCGACCTGCATAGTGACATCACAGTGGGACGCAGCAAGGAGGGATAGGCCTTCATACACCAGGTTAAAGAACAACAGCTTCAGATCCTCAGACAGCGAATATCATCCAAGCTCAACTGTTTTTATTGACCTTTTTTCCACATGAAGCCACATTCACCAAAACATGGTTAGCTCGCCTGCTGGAATAAACTTTGTTGTGTATATTCCTGCTCCCCAGAGGTTCAGGCCGATGATTTTGGTGACCTCTAAACCTTTCCTCTAGCTCAGGACACACGTCACATTGCTGTTTGTTTTGTGATGTGTAGATCATTTCAACTTTTAGTCTTGTTTGAACGCCGCAAGTGGTCACATCTTAAATCTAAGGTTTCGCAAGATAAAAAATAAGGAATCTAACTAGAAAGCAAGGAATATCTGTCGCTCTGTCTGTCTGTCTGTCTGGGTGTCTTTCGCATATCTAAAGAGTCGTTCATCCGATCTACTTCACACTTGGCGGGTGTATTGCTGGGGACCCACGTGAGTGTCAAATTTGGTGCAATTTGGACAAGTGGCATGTTCAATATTAATAAACTTAGCGAACAGCGCTCTGTGCAGCAGCAGGGGCGGGGCTTCAGGGTCAGAGTCCAGCATGGGCCGTTGCTGCCGGATGCTGGACAGGGCTTCCCCCAGTGTATTGCTAGCCTGATGGCCCACCAGGCCTCAGTTGACTCTAGGGATGAACCGATACCAATACCAGATCGGATATCGGCCCGATACTGACTCAAATAGCTGGATCAGGTATTTGTGACAATGGGGCCGATCTATTAAATTTTATTCTATGTTTATATACTGTATACATTCTTGTTTAAAAAGTAATATTAAGATGTTTTTTAAACTACAGCTAGTGGGGCGGCTTAGTTGGAAAAATACAGATATTATGGTTGGAAAGCTCCCCAGCGTCATCTGTTGGTTAAAACGTGAACGCACTATAAGCAAACAGCAGGTCTGATATCAGTATTCTTTACCTTCTTCCAACTATCACAAGCTAACATTGCTTAGCAACCTTAGCAAGCTTACTGTCAGTAACTGATACGCCCTATGGAACGAATCTACGTTATAGCTTTTTAAAATCCTTAACTCCGCGATTTCGTTATCACATAAACTACGTATAGGGCCCCGCCTTAATGCTGCCATCAGTCTGTATAAAAGACAGATACTTGACCGCCGGCCCACGTCAAAGGATATTTGCCACCGGGCATAACAACTTTTCTGGGCTGCTGGATATAACTAAAGTTACATACGAACTCTGCCTCACTACACGACACGACACTGCTGCAAGCAGCACTCCCGGGGGTCAAGCAGTCAGCGCGCTCCGAATGGGCACAGCAAGCCCCCAGGAAGAGCGCCGGTCGTTGATCCCAATTTTCGTAGTGGCCAAACGGAGGTACTACAATTTCCGTGTCTGTCACGTGATGCCTTTGGGCCCAAAAAGACTTTTTCTCATAGACTTATTGGGAAAGAGACATCTGTAACTCAGCGGATATTTTTTTTTTGCGCTAAATCAACTTCCTAGTATGAACACTTGTATAGCCTTTATTTATTTATTTCCCTTCCTCGTTCATGTGAATGAGACCCAAATCGAGGCTGGAGCGAGGGCAGGGAGGGGGAGTTAGAAGCCGTGACGACAGCATGATGGCTGTGACCCCCTGACCGAGTCATGTGACCGAGCGGACGCTATTGTGCCTGCTCTATGGGCCCAATGAATACGGAAGATCGCCGGAAGATTCGGGTAGTTTTCTCGTTGGAAGTCGAGCCATTTTGGCTTCATGCACCACTTAGCAACTTTCATAGGGCACAAGGGCACTGCACTAGTATAACATGATTATTCTACACAAATTATTTTTTATTTTTTGCTAATCTTTGTGAAATACTTTGTTTGGATATTTTTGCATCTTAAGCCTCTAGAAAAAATGTAAAAGTCTCTCTCTCTAGAGCCAGTGTTTGGTTTGTCCATTCTGGGCTATTGTATAAATATGGCAGAAAAGGACACGCTTCCTATGTAGATATGAAGGGCTCATTATAAGCTAATGAAAACACAATTCATAGTTTCAGGTGATTATACACTAAAACATAGTTATGAATATTATATTCCATGTCTGCTAATAGATCCCCTGAAACGTTACACGCTGTTCCTTTAACAATTAATCGATTATGAAATTAGTTGCCAATTACTTTTCTGTCGATCGACTATCAATTAGTTGACTAATCGTTGCAGCTCTAGTTTGTTTAACAAGAAATAAATACAAACGTGTTAAAATTAGAATCCAAACACACGTCAAATTGCATCGACATCTATAGGATCTTCAGCTTTCTATCCCCACCTAAACAGGGACGCGACCTTGACGTTTTGCAAAGTACCCGTATGTGCCGGTCTGGTCTATAGCCGTCACAGAATGAGTCAACCTTTGCGGTTTTGTCTCTTCAAAGGGTTTGTTGGTGAACTACTGTAGCTGGAGAGCTAACCGCTAAAATGCTAGCCAGCTGTGAACAGAGGAGCTTCAATAAAACAAGTTCAAACTGAAAGTGTTTTGGTGAATCTGACATCAGATGGAATAATAGAGAGAATAATAACCACAGAACAGTTTCATATTTGTTATCAACGGCTCAGAAACACCAGCAGAGTCTGAACAGAGTTATAAAACAGCTCTAATTAACACCAGAAGTTACACATTTAAATGCAAAATATGTCAAAATCTGCCATCATAGAAGTAAAAAAAGTAATAAGGTAAACATTGTAATTTGTAAGCATTGTGATAATCTAAATTATTATTATTACTATTTTTGTGTAATTCAAGGAAGGTGTTAGTGAGAAACTACTTGTGCAACAATCCAAAAACAAAAGAATGGAATAAATTGTCTAATAATAAAAAAAAATGCAAATCTTAAAAATAACAACTTGTAACAAAAAATAACAAATTACATCAAATAACATTAAAATTAAGCTGAACTTTAAACAAATTTGACTTGTTCTTTTATTGTTTGATTGTTTGAGAATACTATTTATCTGAAGAGGAGGTTGTTCAATATTTGCTATCATCATCTGTTATTATGTTTTTGTCATTATATCAAATTATTTCAAAGTTGGATTTTGGCACAAAAGTTCTTCCGTACATCAGACTGTAAATCTGCATATTTAACATGCGTTGCATCAAATTATTGTCGCTCTGCTCTGGCAACAATATTTGATTTCTCAATAAAGAATTGCTTTAATGAATGATTAAAACTTGCAATCAAATGGTGACAACAAATAATTAAATCTCAGATCACCAGATAAACATTTCTGTTAGAAATTAATGTAAAAGTTAAATTACGTTCTTCATTTCTGACGATCTGAATTCTTCTCTTGAGGTTATGTGTTTGTCATGAATGAATTTTGGCACAAAAGTTGCTCCATACATCAGACTGTAAATATTTAACCTTTGATTTCTCTAAAATAAATTGCTGTAATTAATGATTGGATCAAACATTTCTGTCAGAAACTAATGTAAAAGTTAAATTAAGTTCTAAATTTCTGACTATTTGACTTGTTCAATTGATACAAGTGTTTGTCATGAATGAATTTTGGCAAAAAGTTCTTCCTTACATCAGACTGCAAATCTGCATATTTAAAATTCGTTGCATCATATTATTGTCGCTCTGCTCTGGCAACAATATTTGATTTCTCAAAAATGAATTGCTGTAATTAATGATTGGACCACCAGATAAACATTTCTGTCAGAAATTAATGTAAAAGTTAAATTAAGTTCTAAATTTCTAATTATCTGACTTGTTCAATTGATATAAGTGTTTATCATGAATGAATTTTGGCAGAAAAGTTCTTCCGTACATCAGACTGTAAATCTGCATATTCAACATTCGTTGCATCATATTATTGTCGCTCTGCTCTGGCAACAATATTTGATTCCTCAAAAATGAATTGCTTTAATGAATGATTAGAAATTAATATAAAAGTTAAATTACATTCTTCATTTCATTGAGGTTATGTGTTTGTCACGAATGAATTTTGGCACAAAAGTTGCTCCATACATCAGACTGTAAATATTTAACCTTTGTTGCATCATGTTATTGTCGCTTTGCTCTGGCAACAATATTTGAATTCTCTAAAATAAATTGCTGTAAATTAATGATTGGATCATTTTTGATCATTGTTCAAGTGATGTAAGTGTTTGTCATGAATGAATTTTGGCACAGAAGTTCTTCCGTACATCTGACTGCAAATCTGCATATTTAACCTTTTGCATCATATTAATCTTGTTCTGCTCAGAAGAGGACTTATTTTATGTAACAGTAAAAATGAAATGAATGAATGATTCAGAGACACACTTCCTCTCAGGTCCAGGTTTAAACCCCCCTCCCATCCATCCATCCCTCCCTCTCTCTCTCTCTCTCTCTCTCTCTCTCCTCCTCCTCTCTGCATCACCCATATTGAATCTTTCCTCTCTGCAGTGCACAGTCATGGGTGGTTTTATGCGCATGCGCACCATCATCACATCCTGCTGATCAATAAATCTGGCCCGGACTGACCCGAGTTATATGAATCAATTAAAGATCAGCACACAAGAGACACACAACCTGGATCAGTCCTGCATGGTCTAAACGATCATCAAAACACATTCTGATCAAACATTTCTGATACGGATCAATACATCCACACACACACACACACACACACACACACACACACACACACACACACTGATCTGGTCTGTGTAGTCCGGGCCAGACCTGGACCCGGATCAGGCCTACCTGGCGCACCGTCCGCTCCTTTTCCGCCTTTTGGGAATCTTCATCTGGGATCTTATTTCGGCACAAAACGTCCCGGTCCAGAAAACCCACCGTTCCTCTAAAGGGGGGCCGGGTTTTGGGCCTCAGACTCCCTGCAGGACTAAACCACCATCTATGTCTCCTCTAACAGTCCCCCCCAGGTAATACCAGTCCTCAGACCCGCTGCAGGACCGGGACGCACCGACCCCAGAGAGACACAAAAAACAGGTTTTATCTCCTCTCCGGGTCCAGGAGCGCTCATTAAAGACCTGCTGCTGTCCGGAACCGGGTCCTCCTTGGAGGATGGAGGATGGGAGGATGCGGACTAGTCCTCCTCCAGCTGCAGGACCGGATAAGGGAGTCAAAACCAGATCCAGAAACCCGTGTGAGGCGGACCCTGGCCGGCTGTCAGAGGCGGTTCTTCGGGTGTTCTCCGGTTCTCCGGATCCAGCCTGTTTGTCCGCACTGCAGCTCCGCATCCAACACGCGTCAAACACGCGTCATCGCACACTACCACAACATCCGGTCAATGCCTTCAAAATAAAACTACCTCTGATGAAACGCGTCAGCACCTCCAAAGTCAAAGTTTTGTTTCTTTACTTTGTTTATTTGATATGTTTTTTTACTATTTCCTTTAAATATTAGTTAATACCATCATTGTTTTTATTATTTATGATTTATTTAATTTTCTATTTATGATTTATTTAATGTTTTATTTATGATTTATTTAATTTTTTGATGTTTGATATTTTTTATGGTTTTTAAATATTAGTTAATACTATCATTGTTTTTTATGATTTATGATTTTTTTATTTTTTATTTATGATTTATTTAATTTATGATTTTACTTTTTATTTATGATTTTTTTCATTTATGATTTATTTAATTTTTTATTTATGATTTATTTAATTTATGATTTTACTTTTTATTTATGATTTTTTTAAATTTATTTAATTTTTTATTTATGATTTATTTAATTTATGATTTTACTTTTTATTTATGATTTTTTTATTTATGATTTATTTAATTTTTTGATATTTTTATTGTCTTTAAATATTAGTTAATACTATCATTGTTTTTTATTATTTATGATTTATTTAATTCAAAGTAAATATTTTCATTTTAACGTTAGCTTCAAACACTTGATTTTAATGTGTTTTGTATGATATTATGCTATGTATTTATTTTGCATTTACCTCTGATGAACGCATCAGCACCTCCAAAAGTCAAAGTTTTGTTTCTTTACTTTGTTTATTTGATATGTTTTTTTTTTAAGTATTGTCTTTAAATATTATTTAATACTATCATTGTTTTTATTATTTATTTAATTTATATAAACCTGTCATTTCAAAGTAAATATTTTCATTTTAACGTTGGCTTCAAACACTTGATTTTAATGTGTTTTGTATGATATTATGCTATGTATGTATTTATTTTGCATTTGTTTTATATTGTGGCGTTTGAAACTTTAATGTATGTTTAAATGCTGCTGTATTGGCCAGGTCTCTCTTGCAAAAGAGATTCTTAATCTCAATGAGTACTACCTGGTTAAATAAAGGTTAAATAAAAAAAATATAAAATATATTTATATACAAATAGTTTTATTAAGATGAAACAATTTTCATTTTGTCTTTTAAGGAGGTCTGAATCAAAATATTTGTATGTTTTCCTGTTTTGTTGATAACTTTGCTGATCAAATTTTAATTTGATGTCTTTTATCTGTTCACAACTGAAGATCCAATACTTTACCTTTACTGAATATCTGATTTAATTTAGTTTAGGGCTGCAACTTATTTTCAGTTAATCTGCCAATTACTGTTTCAATAAATTAGTTAATTGTTTTGTCTACAAAATATCAGAAAATAGTGAAAAAAAACGTTTTTTTTCCCCCAGAATTTAAATTTGATGTCTTCAAATGTTTTTTCAACATTAGTCATAAACCCAAAGATATTCAGTTTACTGTCAACTATCAAAATTAGTTGCCGATTAATTCTCTGGCAATCAACTAATCTTACAGCTCTAATAATTTGATTTTATTCGACACATAAGATGTAAAATGTGACTGTCGTACGTTTCACTGTTATCACATTACTACATTGTATTCAGTTCAGTGTCTTTGGGGGTTAAATCACATTGAATGTGAATATTTCGATGAAGATTAGTGTAACTTTCTTGCCCACAAAAGGTTTCTGAGTTTTCTTGGTATGACATTTATTTTTGTATAAATCAGTTTAATTTTTAGTGAGATTCTTCTCCTCTGTGTCTGCAAATATATACTTTAAATATTTTTTTTCTATTATTCGGCTTTTAATATACTTCTTTCTCTACTCTATTTTCTCAGCTGGTGTCTATTTCTTTGGCTCCAACAACCGAATTTCCCCACAAAAACTGATACAGTGTCACCTGATCGTCTCTGGTATTGAATGATTGTATGAGAATGATTTCAACAGTTTGAAGTTCTGTAGTTATTTGATTCTGCAATTCCTTTTTTTTCTGCACAAACAGCCTGAAACAACTTCAGATTCCACTTTAAATATTTTCCTCAGTTTCAGTTTTGTATTTTGACTCAAGTTTCTGAGTTCATTTCCTGCAGTTCTACTTCAGTCCAGTTTAGAGCATCTGCTACTATTTCCACTTTGGAGGCGGTCTACTTTTCCTCGATCACATTTCAGAGGAAAAGGTTGTTTCTTTAAACGTATCTGACAGTTGAGGATTCAGATTCTAAATAGAAAATATACAGTAACCGAATAAAATGTGATGCAACTCTATGTACAAAGCAGATTCAATTCAGAAGCACCGGGAGCAGCTGCAATCTGTTTAAAACAAATTTATATTTATGGCAACACACAGCGGTCGAATCAACGTTGCAGAACTCCTCCGACTTTTACCTCCATGAGTAACTACACCCAGTCTGAAGGTCATGTTACACTTACCAACAACAGACAGAGTTGAGCATGCATTTCCTGTTTCACTGCAATCTGATAGATCAGAGTTCACCAGACTATGCGAATGTTCTCATCGGCCAATAGAAACACTGCATTGTGTTGGAGAATGGAGAAGTTATTATTATAACGTGTTTCTCTATGTCTAGTAGATTATCACACTAATAGACTAAATCTGTAGCGTCGCTTGAGCTGATTAATATTAATTACCCTCATCAGAGCTGTGACATCACGTCCTCTTTCAGAACTGAGTGTAGAAATGTAACGTGATCGCACCTTAAAGCTGAGGCAGGCAAGTTGGAACAAATATGATTAAAAAAAGTTATTTTTATAAAACAGTCACTATATCCTGACAGTAGTGCATGAGACAGGTAATCTGAAAAAAAACACGTGCCTCTGCGTCCTCCGCTGCTCCCAATGGCATCTGCAAGGTTTCATAGACCGGAGGAAAACAACCAATCAGAGCCGAGCTGGAGCCTGCTGTCTCTGAGCAGCTGTCAATCACTCGCGAACTCCGATTAAATGGTCAAACTAGGCAGAGCTGATCAAATATGAATCAATATTCTGTTATAATGCCTATTTCTCACATAAAATGTTTTCAGAAACATCTTGTAGTGTACTGTTTAGCTGTAAAATGAGAAAATTTGTGACCCAGCAGCCATGTTAAGATCTGTTGAAGAAATACCAAGCATCGCCCACCGGCTGGAGCAAACTTTCTGATTTTACAGCTAAACAGTACACTATATATTTTATTGTATATTAAAATATTGCATTGTATATATTTCAGGACTTTTTAATAGCCACCCCCAGTATAAACAAGTGTTATATTGCCTGCTTGATTTTTTAAATTTATTTTTAATTTAATTTTAAGTTGATTCTATATTTCATTGTGTATTATAATATTGTATTTATTTCAGGACATTTAGAACATACCCTCAGTGTAAACAAATCACCAGCGTGTTATATTGCCTGCTTGATTTTCTTTCAAATTTAATTTTAAGTTGCAAACCACCAGCGTGTTTTATTACCTTCTTGATTTTTGTTATTTCTTTCTTTCTTTTTTGTATATATTTGATTTAAAACATACCCCCAGTTTAAACAAGTGTTATATTGCCTGCTTGATTTTTTAAATGTATTTTTAATTTAATTTTAAGTTGATTCTATATTTCATTGTGTATTATAATATTGTATTTATTTCAGGACATTTGGAACATACCCTCAGTGTAAACAAATCACCAGTGTGTTATATTGCCTGCCTGATTTTTTATTTTTTATATAATTGATTCTATATTTTATTGTGTAGTACAGTATTGTATAATACCGAGCGGATGCTGTGAGGTGTACTTATTGTTGTGTCTTTACAGTAACGCTCCTTTATTTCTAATGAGACAGGAGCAGCTGAGAGAGGCAGGCGGCGCTGTCCAGTCCCACCCTCCAGACCAGCACATGAACGCCTCATCCTCCACCTTCATTAACCGTCGGGCCTTTTCTAACGGTGTTCCGATGTTGTCATACCAACCTCCGCCTCCGGACACCTGACGGTCTACCGGAGCAGCGGCGGGCCTTTATCCTCAATTAAACACAATAAAACCCGATCGATTGTTTTCTGATGAGATTCTAGTGATCCGACATCCTGCCTGTGGCCTCGCACACACACCGACACACACACACACACACACCAACCGACACCCACCAACACCCACCGACTCTACAACAAGCAGCACCGCGTCGCTTCACTTCGCTCTCCTGTTCGATGTTCGATGTTCGATGTTCGCTTCGATCAGCTGATTCGATCAGTTTCTGATGTTTGTTTGTTGTTTTCTTACCTGAATGTTGTTTTCTGTCCGGAGCAGAGCAGGATCCTCCTCCTCCACTCCCTCTGCTCCATCTCTACAGCATCAGCATCAGCACCACACCACCGACACACACACACACACACACACACACACACACACACACACACACACACACACACACACACACACACACACACACACACACACTCTTCCTCAGTGTCTCCATGTTACAGCTGCAGCTCCAGAGCTCCGCCTGCTGGCCTGGAGTCTGCTCACACACAACTCAAGTACTCATGTAGTTAAAGGGACTATTTGTAACTTTCAGAATGTCTTGTTAACGGCGACACCTGTGGCCGTGAAATCAACGAAAGTCAGCGTCGGTTTCGCGCTTGCTCGCTCTACATAGACATGAACGAGCGTCGCTCAAAACCGTGAGGCGAGACACGTCAGCTAAAACCACAATATCACTCTATATTTCAGCTGCTTGGCAGTAATGTTAGCTGACCAGACGAAGGTCTCTCCATGAATCACTGCTGATGCTAGTGTTGGCTTTTCAAGCAGGAAGAGAAACGTTATCACCTCCCGACCGCAGCCGGAGGGAGACACCGGCACCCGGTCGGACACAATAACGTTTCTCGCTGCGCAGCTCCGTCACTTCACAAGACACGGAACACCTCTGCGCGTGTGTCCCGACCCGGTACATTTATACGCTTAAAAAGTCACAAACAGTCCCTTTAAAGGTCCCATATTGTGCTCATTTTCAGGTTCATACTTGTATTTTGTGTTTCTACTAGAACATGTTTACATGCTGTAATGTTAAAAAACCCATTTATTTTCCTCATACTGTCGGCCTGAATATACCTGTATTT
>CAKAOH010028965.1:0-29870 GCA_916701665.1 Sebastiscus tertius | reverse complement strand
CGAACAGTCAGAACACAATTTTCCTCTGAAGAAGCCTTTTCTCCGATGACTGTGGTTAAATCCAAAGAAGATACTTTTTGCCTTTCAGTTTAGAGGACCTGTTGTGAAAACAACAACACTTGAGCAGACACAGTGATGAGAAAAGACCTCCGACTGTCCCACAAGTCAGATAAATGAGAATGAAAGTTTGAATCAGGGTGCAGACTTAGTTGGAGAGCTGAGGAAAAACAGGAGGCCTGGCCAACATCCCCAATAACCAAGTGCTAAAAGGCTTGACAATTATTGATACGTAGGCTCATACATAGCATCCGCCAGGATAATTGATATACAGGAACATCTGGAGATGCTTTAGGTCTGATGAGGATTCCTGTGTGAGTGCCAGTAAAGCACCCCATCAATGAGTACAGGTGAGGACGAAGCCAAGACTTCCCGTCTTCAGGGAGCGAAATGATGTTCTGGCTGAAGGAGAGCAACATGTCGTATTAACACCTCCCCTCGACTGTGGCATGACTGCACGTAGTCTTCATTAACCACGCCAGAGACACAGAGCAGGTCGTGTCTGTTAGATTAAAAAGAGATGCGCTGCAGATGTTCAGCCGTTGTTGAACTTTGGAGTCACTGATTCATGCAGTTGCCACTGAAAGCATCCTGCTAACTGAACGCAGATGTCTCAGCACTGTGATGTAGAGTGTGTACGTGTGTGTGTGTGTGTGTGTGTACGTGTGTGTGTGTGTGTGTGTGTGTATGAGAAAGAAGAGGGCGAGAAACTGTCTATCATGTTTTCTGTAAAATGACATAACCACAAATAATCCAGCTTTAATACAAGTCTAAATGCAAACCATAATGTCACGCAGTAGTGCAGCAAACATATTGTTATCTCTCCTCACAGGCTGTGTTGTCTGAACAGAGCTGAGACATCATTCACTTTAGAGTGTAAAAGACACAATGATGAGGAATAAATGTGGACATAAAGTACCAAAGTATGACATTTTAGTCATTACTGCAATGACTTTTTGAAAGAAAAAGAAATACTTAAACCTTCTTTTTGTGGCCTCTTGAGGGCTGTGGAGCCGGCTGTTAACACGACATATTATCACCTCATAGAGTTGATATAGTGAACATGTTGGCAAAGAGTTGTCGATGTATACCCCCAGCAGACACGGAGCGTTGGTGTTATGTGATGTTCTCAGCAACTTCTGGGTCTGAGAAGTGAAGCCAATGCTGAAGCGCCTTAAACTTGCATTCTCTCTAACAGCCAGCAGGGGGCGACTCCTCTGGTTGCAAAATAAGTCAGATTGTATAGAAGTCTATGAGAAAATGTAAGACAAGTAGAGCAATAGAGTAACTAGGAGCAACTGTAAAATACCACATCTTAGAACTACATTTGGACAATCAGCGTTCTCCATAAAGAGCTGCAAACTCTGGAACACATTACCAACCAAAATCAAATTAATTCCAAATATAAAGACCTTCACAACAAAGGTAAGTGCTGGCTAAAAGCAAACCAGAGCTAATTTTACTGTAAATTCCGATGGTGTATTAGTGTATTGTGGTAGGCTATGCATGATGTGTATTTTATTGTATTTTCACATTTGCAGTGTATTGTGGTTTTGTAATAAAGATAGTTGTATATTTTTATTTAATACAAATTTTAATTTTATATTTTATTTTTAAACATGTAAAAGCCCAACTAGGGACACAAGTTGAAAATGAGCTATAAACTCTCTGAGCAGCACATCAGTTTCATGCCCTGTTTTCAAACTATGTAAAATTACATCGTCGCTATCAAAAAACAAAATAAATATCAAAATATCAATTCACTTTTTTATTCTATTCTTGTGTTCTCTCCTGGAGATGTATTAAATAAATTACCTTCTATCGGGAAATAGCGGAATATAATTATTAAATATTGTGATCAATTATGAGGTAAATATTGGGGTAATTTGGCAGTAATTCCAAAGAAATTTCAAATAGGTTACTAATTATCACCTAATTATCATGAAATCTGTGGACCTGTAACATGAAGTGTTACCTGTATTTTTTACAGTGGAGAGGCAGTAACATTTTGCCTGATGGTCCTGATTTATTTTGAGTCTGTGTGTCTCTCTCTCTCTCTCTCTCTCTCTCTCTCTCTCTCTCTCTGTATGCATCACAATACTGTACCTGTAGACCACAACAGAACGGAGCCACGGGTCGTTTTAGACCGTCACTTTACAAATGCTTTTTGATGGGTTTATGTCAAACAATGTGAAGGCCCACGTGTCAGCTCCCCCCCCACCTCGTTTTTCAATAGTTTTTTCATCTGCTACATCTGCAGGGAAACCAAATCTCCATCTGGGTGAGCTCCTCAACCCTGGATTTTGAATTGAATGCTACGAATTTCTGCACTGCTGTCATTGTCGTGCATTGTAGTCTGAGCCACATGAGTATTGCATAATTCATAGGTAGAGCACAGGGGCCCATCACTGTAATAAGCCAGTGTGACACGAATCCTCACCTCCGGCAGCACCGAACAGGATGATATGTGAAAGAAAAATCAACTCACTGAAGACTACAGTGTGCTGATGGTGTCACGGTGGTGAGGATAAACACACAAGAGCATATATAACCTCATAAACTCAGGACACAGACTTTATTTCACTCAGAGAAAACTTTCTACAGTTTTTAACACACAGACACGTCAACATGTTTGGACACCCGTCACCCCGAGTCTCTCCGGCTCGGGGACGTTCGGTCTGTCGGTCTGTTGGTCCATCAGTTTGGTCCAGACTGAAATGAGGTTTTACTGAAATGTCTCACTGGATGGACGGACATCAGCAGCACGGAGGACACAATTTAAAAAAGAGAAGAAGAAGAAGAAGAGAACTGTCGCGGGCCCAGTGGTGGGCGTTATAATTAAAGGTCAGAATCTGATGTTTGACAAACATCACACCACCACCAACACAGACCTTGATACAGCGTCCTTTACAAATTAAATGCCTAATGAGGGCACATTAATTAACTAAAGGTCACATTTTTAAACTCAACATGATCCGAGACTCTACTGGTGAGATCTTGACAAAAAAGCAGGGTATGATGTAAAGTTCAGCCTCTTATAGGTGTGAAAATGAGATGTTTTATTGGGAAACATGATTTTTCTTTTTTTTTTTTTTACATTTCCTGTGTATTGAAGTGGCTACAACTGCATTTCATTATGCAAAACCTGTATTGTATAATGAGAATAAAGCTGAATCTTGACTTATTCAACTTTTTCAGTGTTAGACTTTTAACCAAAACAAGGAAGATAATATAATATAATAATAATAATAATAATAATAATCTTTATTTGTATAGTACCTTTCTAAACATAGTTACAAAGTGTTTGCACAGATGCAATGAAATACAGACAAAATGAAAACAACAATAAAAGAACAAAACATGAAGACCAAATAATGAGAAAACTAAAACCTGTAACCAGAGGTATCAACACATAGAGGACAATATAAGGTGTGGGAAATTGGCACTAAGCTGTTGCCTTACGGAGTTAAAATAAAAAAAGCCTTTTTTTATAAAAATGTTTTTTTTAAAGAGATTTAAAATGTGTAACAGAGCTGGCTAACCTGAGATCCTGAGGTCGGCTGTTCCAGAGTCTAGAGGCATTGATGGCAAAGGCCCCGTCACCCTCAGTCACCGGCCCAGACCTGCAGATACAACCAGTAGAGCCACGTCAGAGGACCTCAGGTTACAAGGTGGCACGTAGGGAGAGTAAGGAGCTCAGTTCATCGCTCGGTGCCAAACCATGCAGAGCTTTAAAAATTAATAATAAAATCTTAAAATCAACTCTAAATTTGACAGGCAGCCAGTGAAGTGCAGCTAAAACCAGAGTGATATGATGAAATCTCCTCGTACCAGTGATCAGTCCAGCAGCCGCGTTTTGGAGATGGAGCGTATTACCCCGGTTTCAGCTACACTCCACTGGCACCCAGTATCTATTTTTACAATAGATTTTAAGGTTCTTTTACTTGTTTTTAAAACTTTTAATGGTTTGGGATTTAATGTTATTCTAATTATTATTATTTATTTTTTTTATTAATTTTCTAATTTTTATTATTGTTGATGGTCTCTGTTTTTAATTTCACTTTTATATTTATAGCATCTACTGTCCTCTTATTGTCTAATTTTAATACCCTTATTTGAATGTGTTACACTTTTATTTTCTTAAGTAAAGCGCGTTGAGCCACATCTCGTGAATGAAAAGTGCTCTATAAATAAAGTTATCATTATTGATTAATCATAATAATTAACTTATTTGATCTTACAAGCCAGTGGCATCTTTAGAGTCTGTAGCCATGCTAGCGACTCTGTGAGGCTTTACTAGGGCAAATCAATGTGTTGAGCTTAATGCGAACATATTTAGCGGATGTTTATCATTTTCAATCTTCTTAATGTAGAATGTCAGCATGCAAAACATTTGCTGATCAGCACTAAAGACAAAGTAGAGCTGAGATCGATGGGGATGTCATTAGTGTTGCTGGTATTGGGCCCTAAACTAAAGCACATGGACACATTTTTGACCTGATGGTGACACCCAAAGGAAAAGTCTGTGGATCACCAAAGTCTCTATGTTTCATCCTCTGGGGACCATGAATGTCTCGACAAAATGTCAAGGCAATCCATCCAATAGTTGTTGAGATATGTCAGTGTAGATAGACGTGTTGGACGGACCGAGCTGCGCAGGAAACCACGCAAATGAATCCGCAAAAAAATAATAATGGGGATTATAAACTATAAACATAATTTGGCTGCATTAATAAATGTGATTACTGAAGTGTGTGTCTCTCACATCCACCCATCACCTGACTGTTAGGTGTCAGTTCATTTACTACATAATCCTCCCCACTCTCCTCCTCCTCCGTTACTCTTTCATGTTTACCTATCGGAGCGTCTGAGTTGGCAGATCTCTCCTCTCTCTCTATATATTTCTGTCTCTCCTTCTCTTTTCACCACCCTCTCTATCCCTCTGCTCCGGGATGAACTCTCCTCCACCATCTGCCTGCTAATCGGAGCGCGCCAGGCTGTCCCCTCCCAGCACCTGTTCCCCCTTCATGGAGCCTGGTTCCCAGCAGCAGCAGCAGCAGAGACGCTGCCTACTCATTTAGCCAGGAGTCAGCAAAGCTCCTACGTTCACTTCGCAGCAACATAACAAGGTTACTGTCACCCACGTCTGTTCCCCCGTGCAGGAGTGAGTCTTAAAGAGGACCTTGTGCCTCATGTGACTGGATGTTTGACACCATCACGTAATTTTTTTTTTGCTCTTCTCTTAACAGTTTTTACTAAAGGGTTGCAGGCACATTCAAAGCTATGAGATCAGAGAGATTCCCTCGTGGTGACTTGGCTCCTCCATACTGTGATCAGCCCTTTCCCTTTGCGCATGTGTTATCTATATAGGTTCACATTTATGATATATGGCTTTGTTTACAGGTAGTTTGTCTTAATTAGCTGAGAAGGACTACTTATGTTTCCTTGGGAGGCAAAACGAACGCCAGCCCACATGGTGCCAACCAAAGTTAGATCCCCAAGCTCCGTAAAAACAAGCATGAACACACACAGTTCATGACTCCTACACATGTGTGAGTCATGGGACCATGTCAGTCTCCACCTTTAATCCCCCGTCTCGGCGTCTCCTCACACACACACACGAACAACGGGGGAGAGATCGGAGACATTGGGGAGTTAAAATTGCCTCACTTATGCAATGTGCACACGTCTTGTGCATGTGAACACAACATGTTCTAACCACATGTGTGGTCAGGGTCACACGTGACGACAGAAGAGCCACGTCGAAGTGTCAGTGGGGGATTGGGGGACATGAGAGGTTAAGAGACTCCCACTCACTCTTTCAACAATAATCTTTAATACCTCATGAGCTTAATTGGCCCGTGGGGTGTTCATCGTACACCAGGCTTATTAGCAATGTATCAGTATATCCAATATGATAATCCTGAATAGCACTCCTCTGCCCATTAGCAACCCGACATTCAGCAGCTCCAGTCCCCTGAGGACCTTTTGTTGTGTGCTGGACATCCTTCACTGTACACGTTCACTTCTCCTGGAAGATTGATTTCAGATTGAAAGAGAAACAGAGAAAGGATGCCGTGACCTCAGAGGTGAACCGTTCCGTGTAGAGCGCAGTCTAACGGTGTTACTCTGAGCACTACTGTGTTGATATCCAACAAGATGAAATCAAATCTTCAAGTGTTCAACCAAGACTGCGACCTTGGCAAGAACATTGAATTTGTACCAGGTTAGGTTCGGACCCAGGTGGTGGTTAAAAGGCACTTTATACTCAAAGGTCAGGCTGGCTTTACAGAGTGTCTGTCACTGCAGGAGAAGAAGACAGGCAGGTAAAACATCAACAAAAGGTGGTTAAGAACACGTTCAGGTAATGCTGACAACTAAAGATAATACAATAAGTATATATCATTTTGTCAACAAGATACTAATGTACCTTTTTGTATCATAGAAAACTTGCAGTGATGAACGATGGGTCTTCTTCACTGAGGACATTTTGTGCCAGTAGGGAAAGCAAAAGGTGTAAATGAATTAATGATGAGCTCATTTAGCTGCTTCTGTTTCAGGGTCCTGGTAATGTGCATGCCGGCTCATATAGGCCCTTTTCACAGCAGACAGTTTGACATGTGAAAAGCCCCCCAGGAAGAGCTCCGGGGCTTTGAGGCCAATAGGCTCGTTCGAGATGAGTCGGGCCGCGCGATGCATGCCGGTTAGATTTGTGTCCGACTTGATGCCGACTTGCTCTGACGGCACGCACACACTTTTTAGAGCCAGGCGCCGCAGTTGCTCTCCACCGACTGCAAGACCCAGGGCATGATGGGAAACGCCTGGCTGTCGCCTGATCAAAGAGCTGATTGGCTCTTAGTTTTGACAGCAAACACCACGTGTTGTAGAAAGTCACAACTTTCTGTGTGATTGTAATATTTAACGCTAGATTGTAGAATATTATGTTGTGCAATGAAGGTTGCATCTGTTAACAAACATCTCATTTTTGTTTAATAATAATTATAATAATGACGGTTATCTATATAGCACTTATCAAAACGTGTGCTCATTATGTGCTTTACAAGGTGGACATAAAAATAATATAGGATAGAATCCAACGCCAGATACACACACATTTCAACATAGATTTACAAACAAATATAAATAAATCTGAACGTGATCTGTAAACTACAAGTGGCCTACAGCTTTTAGAGCTTTTAGTCTCGGCCCCCTGCTGCTGCCGCCTGATCTCGTCTACTTTCATCTCCAATGAGCCTGATTTATAGCGGCCGAACCCTGGAGTTTCAACCTCCGGGTCCGTCACATGATGCCATTGGACTCAGAAAGATTTTTTTCCCCATAGACTTATTGGGAAAGAGACGCAAATCAGTGGAGGTAAATCAACTTCCTGGTACGAACACTTGAATAGAGTTATTTCTCTTCCTCCGTTCATGTGAATGGGTCGGACGCAGAGCGGCTAAGAGGCGGGGTTAAAGCCTCTGAACACCCACACAGGTGTTATCAGTTAATCTGCCTGATGAGACCTCTGCTCAGGACGGTGTGGGCGTGTATAAACTGTAATTGTTTGCTTTGTTGCACCTGTCAGGGCGGGACAAATTACACCTCTTATCATTCTGATTGGTAGATGGAGATTTGACGACGAGGTGCAGCCGTGCAGACAGGTGATCAGCAAGGAGCAGGAATACTTCATGGTGATGGCGTCTATAGTGGGCAGGTGAAGCAGGGCGGAGTCTGAAGATGTCAGCAGATGGTGAGTACACTGTGTCCCAGTTTAGAGGCTCAACCATCTGAAGTCGACATTTCTAGACTGGAAGCAGTCTCCCAAGGCCTGTCCCATTTCAGAGGGGACACATGCTGCCTTCTTTTTACCATAATTGGAGGACACGCAGGATGCAGGTCAGTAACTTGTAACCCACTGTGTCAACAAAATACATTTTATTTCCAAAATAAATGTTTCAAAATGTAATTGACCCCCAATGAAGATTATCAGTGATGAAGAAGCTAACAGTGCTGCTTTTCACTTCCTGTCAAAAGACAACTAGCAGTTGTATATCGGTAATATATTGTCCACTTTGTGGGCCTTCACACCAGATCTCTTTTGTACATGCTTCCATTGAAATGCCCATGCTGAAATGATACCATAATCACTATTAATATCATTCTGATTGTGACAGACTGGACATTGCTGACAGGCTGAGGTCTGTGTTTAGACGGGGGGATGCTCTCAAATGTGTTGAGATACTGAAAACAGAACTTTTTAAAGACAAATATAATCTTAGAAAACAACGACTCAACGAAGACAGCGATATTCGAATTATGTGGATGAGTCCCTTTTTCATTAAAAAAGAAATGTCAGGCAGAACATTATGATACAAAGCTTACCGTAATGAAACGAGGAGAGGTGTGGCGATGTGGTGAAGATGAAAAGGTTTTCTTTTCTTCTTTTTGTTGTTTTTCCTTTTGCTTTCATGCAGCGCAGGGCTCAGTAAATTATTGATATAAAGAACCCGGCCTTGAACGGTTCCTTCAAAGAGGAGAGGACAACACATGACTTAACTAAAGATTCATTTAAAGGGACTCCATGTAAGAATCAGAAATGTCTTGTTAACAGCTTCTGTGTCCGTTAAGTCAACTAAAGTCAGCGTCCTGTTGCTCCGCTTGTGCTCGCTCTACATAGACATGAAGGAGCATCACTCAACACAGTGAGGAGACACACATCAGCTAAAAGCACAACATCACTCTATATTTCAGCTGCTTGGCAGTAATGTTAGCTGACCAGACCAAGGTCTCTCCATGAATCAATGCTGATCCTAGCGTTGGCTTTTCCCGCCTCAGCCTCCCGACCGCGGCCGGAGGGAACAGAGGAGACACCGGAGTTTTGGTCGGAGACGATAACGTTTCTCTCTGCGGAGCCCCGTCACTTCACAAGACACGGGAAACCTCTGTTGGTCTGGAGGAGCTGCAGCAGTTATTTCTGCACAAACGTCCACTGAACATTCACTAGATATTCTCAGAGCTACTAACTCTTCTGCAGTGTGGAGTGAGCAGCATGCACGTGAGAGTGGAGAGAGAGAGCGAGAACGAGCGCGGTGTGTGAGTGAAGGCAGGCAGAGGAGCAGAGTACAGCAGAGACTCCGGCCCTTGAGACCAAAGCTACGGTCTCCCCCGCGTCCTCCGACCGCGGTCGGGAGGCTGAAGCAGGAAGAGTCAACACTGTTTAACAGACGGGCTTCACTAGATATAATTGAGGTTTTGATGCTTCCGTGTAGTTTGTGTTGGAGTCTGAGTCTGAACAGCGTAGCCACACGTGAGCGCGCATGGGACACCGACCCATGATGATTTATACGTGTTAGAACTTACAAACAGTCCCTTTATGAAAATATAAGTTGAACCAATATGAAATCAGTAACATCAGTAGTGTTTTGCATGTTAAAGCTTATATAGTTTATATATAGTTTATATATCTGAGGAGCAGCAGGCAGGTCGTGTCTAGAAGGTAACAGATGGTTAAGGTGAGGATCGTTGGGCAGCCAATCTCGTGAAAGTTTTTGCAAGTTTTCACAATTTGCAGGTTACCTTATAAACACGACCAAGAAGGCATATCCATAGGGTGATAAACAGTGATGCCCTTCCTGCTTCTCTCCTGAAGGGGAAAGACAGACAGCCAAACAGGAAGTCAAGAGGGCTGTCTCACTTCCTGCATCTCTCCTGAATCAGAAAGACGGATGTGCTGTCAAACCCCCAAAAGAGAGATAACCACTAAACTATGCGATACTTGGTCATGCAGAGTCTCTCTCAAGCAACACCTGAAAATACCTTCTCTAGATGTCTCTCTTTATGTCCTGAAGTCAATTACTGATCTGCTGTTTATCTGGGTACTCCCTGCATAACCCCCCCAGATCACTACTTGAGGTGAAGCGCTGGTTATTTCAGCTCAACCTCCTCTCAGAGTTCTCGCCATGTGCAAAGTGAGACATTTTCTAACCCCCCCGTGATAAATGTGTAGTCGTGGTCTGAGTTTAAACTCTATTAATGGCTGGTTATTCAGTATGAAAGTCCTTTTTGGATATTTTGATTGATAATCGAGTTTCTCTTTTGATGATGAAAGTTGGATCAGAGCTCATTCTTTGTTCTTAAAGATGAGGTGAAGCTTGAGACGATACTTTCATAAGATAAAGTGAAGTATGAAGTGCAGAAATGATTAATCATATTTGCATTGCTCACAATAAATTCCACATCTGACCCTGAAAACACAGAACAGAACAGTGGTGCTGGAATGTAAATAACACAAAAGAGACTTTATTTTGCAAAGAGGATTGAACAGAGGGATCAGCAGAGAGAGATGGAGGCGAGCTGATGCAGTAGAAAGGGGTCAAAGGTTATGTAAATAAACGTTCCACTTGTTTGGACTGGTTTGCGTTGCTCTCTCTGCAGCACATTGGTCCATTTCCTTCGGGTGTCATCAGCTATCACTCCTGTATTTTTTCCTCTTCTTGCTTTCTTTTGACGCCGTTGAGGGATTGCGATCTCCGTTACGTATGAGAGGGAGGCCGCTATCTCCCACAGCTGTTCTCTCCTCAGCGATCGCTTTCAATCAGCCCCTCTCTTTGATTTATTACTTCCTGTTGTCCTTGGGATTGCTCGAGTTTCATCTCACTCTCTCTGTGTGTAGCGATGGTTTGAAAAGCTCCGGCTCCTCACGGTGCTTGGGAGCGCTGACCGCAGGGCCTGGCTGTGGGGGTCTAAAATAGTTTGGTTCCAGGGGGATGAGATAAAAGGGGTCATCGGGATGGAAAACAAAATGGCTCTCCTTCTAGAGCGTTGTGGGCAGGTTGGAGGACTGTGAGAACCTTCACCGTCTCAGGATGATGTGTGTGTGTGTGGGTGACCCCTCAGGGAGCGGTGGGTGGTGGCAACACTTTGAGTAATTGTTCTACAATCTTGCATCTGGATTAGCGTGGTTAAAATAGTACACAACCTACGTGTCAGACTCGTCCGTCCACACACACACACGATGATAAACCAGTGTATGAAGCAGATACACAGCAGCCAAATCTCTGCTGGGTGGAGAGCAGAGAGAGTGTCAGGCCTCATTAGGCGGCGTTCAGCTCAGGGTCACTGAAGAGAGACTGAGGTCACGGCCGGGGGAACCCTCCTCCACCCTTCCCACATCTTCCTCCACTTCCTGTCCCTGCAGCTGGCTTTCCCCCCCAGCCTCTAGGAAAGTGATAATTCAACATTTCAGTCTTCAATTAAATGGAGAATTTGTATAAAGAAACTATTTTTTGAGAGCAGACGGTGTTGAACACAAACCAAAAAAACTAGATGCTAGTTTATGTTGCTACTAATAAACATTTATTGTTAGAGATTTTAGTTATTTTCGTTACCGGTCCATCTACGTTCCAACCCTCACATACAGTCATGAGCTTTGGGTAGTGACTGAAAGATGAAATGAGGGAGCTCGGAGTAGAGCCGCTGCTCTTTGTGTCCAAAGGGGCCAGCTGAGGCGGTTCGGGCATCTGATCAGAACGCCTCCTGGACGCCTCCCTTTGGAGGTTTTCCGGACACGTCCAACTGGTAAGAGGTAGACCCAGAACACGCTGAAGAGATTATATATGTCGTCTGGTCTGGGAACGCCTCATGGATCCCCCAGGAAGAGCTGGAAAACATTGCAGCCTGCTGCCCCCTCGACCCGGCGCTCTATAAGCGGACGGAAATGGATGGATGGATCTGTTGTTCTCTTTAATATGATTATCCTGGATGCAATAACATTATACTTATAAATATATTCTACTATTGTCGCTGTTGTTGCACCAAATAGAAAATTCTCGGTGTAAAACCGGTAGAAATAGAATAGGAGTAGAAAGGACATTGAAGGGGCTTTCCGTGGTCATTTGATAGGTCAAAAGAAAATGGCGATAGTTGTTAGTTCTTGTGGTCGGCAGCGGAGGAAGCCACAGAGACAAATCGACGTCCGTTAAGGCCAAATCATACTCTCTTTCTTACTTGGGGACGGCCGGCATGGCGGGACTACACGCACACACACTAGACGCCGTGCTGTGTTACACGTCACAATGGCATGAGTGAGTCCGCATACGGTGTTACAATCAGCAGAGACCCCGTATCGATTGAACAATAATTTATTACATGATGCATGATAAGAAGAATAGTGCAAAGTCTCTACCAAATAGACTCCATCGTGATGTCGTATCTAACAGCGGGTAGTGATGCCGTGATGAGATTAGGTATAATCCCCCCCTGGAGTCTAGTCACTGGTGGTGGGGGTGAAGGGAGTAGCTGAAGATCCGATGAAGGGATGTGGAGCAGGCCTGGGTCTGAATATGATGAAGACTGGAGGTGATGGGGTGGAGGCGGGTTGTATCGAGCCGCACTGAAATGACAACCGACAGCAGCAGAGAGGAGAACAGTTTTAAAATCTGATTGCAACGATATGATTGGCTCAGAGACAGCGTGGCAGAATCTGCTTGATTATCTAAGAATGAACCACCAACAGTCAGCTGATAGAGCTGGAGCCAGTAGAGATAAGAGACAGAAAGGTTGTGAATGAAAAGGTGTGAAGAGGGTCTTCATGTCTGAACTTTCGCCACCGCTTTGAGCCATCTTGCTACGTTGATTTGAGTGGGAATGTTCGTTCTCCTCCTATTCTATTTCCATGGTTTAACCAAGTTGATATGGTGACGGCGGGCTATTTGAATGTCTTAGCAGGTTGTAGAAACATTAGCCTTCATTTGGAGTTGTGTGTTTGGCCACATGGCAAACATAATTCACTCTCTTTTAACCTCTGCTTTTGGTCTCCACCAGCTCCTGAGGGAAGCTGCTAAATGCTCCACTACGTTCACCAGCTAGTCACTACCTACCTGTGTGTGTTTGGAGCTGGGCAGGTCGTGGGTTTATCAGAGCTTTTCAGTTTCACCCACATTCCTTCTGGATTCTCTCTCTCTCTCTCTTAAGCCCCTCTAAATATGTGCCGAGTACTAAATTGGTTCCCGACTACCCACAAATTCTGTAATGCGAATTTGATCCCACTTTTGAGGACAGGAGTAAAAAGCATGTTATCCTCTTCTTACTGTAGCTTAAAAAGAAACATCCTATCTCTTCTATGGATTAGAGGAGTCAGAGAGCTGTGCGAATATATAAACGGTGCCAAGCTGATGG
Source organism: Sebastiscus tertius (assembly GCA_916701665.1). Taxonomy (NCBI): domain Eukaryota; kingdom Metazoa; phylum Chordata; class Actinopteri; order Perciformes; family Sebastidae; genus Sebastiscus; species Sebastiscus tertius. The sequence goes on along the minus strand of CAKAOH010028965.1, from coordinate 16,637 downwards.
CAACAAAGCCGTAAAACATACACACACACTTTTTTGGAGAGGATTTATATATATATATATTTGAGATGCTTGACAACAAGAGAAAGCTCTTACATTAAGATTGAACACTTGTGACAGATGTTGTCTGCTCTGTTCTTGTTGCAACAGGCTTCAGGCAGTCTATTATTGCTTGAACTGGTCCTAGTTTTTTTATTCCTTGTTCAACATCATATTTGATACTGAAGATTCTCAATGATGAACATGAGAGTTGATGAGTTTGCAGTGTAGTAAAACCATGATGAGACACTTTCAGAGAGGAAGCCGACTCTGCGCGGAGAGCAGGTTGAAAGCTTTTGTTACCTCTCACATCCAGCCTGCAGTCTGAATTCTTGGGCTGAATCCACGATTCACGGCTCCAAGTTTGCATGATTAAAACGCCTCCGCACATGGGAGAAGTTTGCCTTCGGGGCTTTCTGCCAGAAAGGGTTTATTTGAACCCAAACCACAGTCTTTTCCTAAACCTAAACTTAAGGAGATTTTTCAGGCAGAAAGCCCCTGAAGGCAAACTTCTCCCTTGTGCTGCACCTCCTGCTGCGAAGTCCCACCAATGGGTGCACTCATGCTGCTTGGAGCCTCAATGCAAAGACGAGCGCAGGGACCCTTTAATTACACCCGGAGCATTTACACCCACCCTCCGACTCTATTGAAACTGGGTCAGAGCAGAGTACGCTTTGAAGGGCTGCTGTTGTGAAGAGCACTGGAGCTGATCTCTCCAGACTGAGGAAAAGTACACATGCTGTGATTGGATGATGATAGACCTCTATGTAGTTACCCCTCATTATTATTATTATTATTATCTGTAATATTCATTCTCCCTCGACTCCTAACATTAGTTTTATGGCTGCAATTATTGCTGCTGCAGGTGCAGCTCTTTCTGATGATAATGTAACAAGCAGTTGATCCTTTGACATGAAAAGTTTTAACAAAGCTTTCATTTCTGTTTCTCTGTGCAGCAGAAGCTTTGTGAATTTTATTGTTTTTGATTGATCATGTGTCATCTTTAACCTCTTCGTCCCTATCAAATCAAGGATGACCTCTGAGTGAGGCGAACGGCGTTACCGCGGTTTTGCACTCAGCGGCTCACGTCACCGCCGTCTTGGAAAGGGAGGAGTGAGCGGAGGGGTACTCAGCTGGTTGCAATCTGCAACCACATCGCCAAATCCTACACACTGTGCCTATTGTATTTTCTGTGACCTTTTTGTGCAGCAGTACCTTCACATAATGGGGAGACCGGTCCGTTTCCATAGTATCACAGGTCATAGGTGTCCTTTTAATGGTGTGGCTACTAGGCTGTATAATGGACAAATACATGACAGAGTGCAGGAGGTGTATATATCGTATGTATGTGTTATTTTACACATGATGATGGGAATAGCAAACAAAGGGAAGAGAGGTGCACTCTGGTCCAGCAGCAGGGCATCTTCCCAGTAGTCTGTCTCAGTACCAGGAACAGGAACAGGAACAGGAACAAGCACTATAGAGCGTATACCAAGAATAGCACCTTCCATCAGAGACTGGGAGAGAAGTACAGCACACAAGATTTCCCTCGAAAATGGATCAGCTGAACGGATGTTTTGTTTGGATTTAAATACTGCCAGCGAATGCCCTCTAGAAACAAAAGAAAGATTTAATCTCACACGGACTGCTGAGGAAGCACATTATGAAACAGAGTGTGTGTGGGACGAATACAATAAAGACAAAACAACAACGACGCAACGCTCGGGAATAACAGACGCCTAATTGTTTGTCCATCTTGCATATGTTCATCTGTACCGTACTATGCCATCTGCTCAGACTTCCTCGAATGTCCAGTTCTGTATGTAGCGGATGAATAATGGTGAATAATTTGAAACTGCAGAGACTTGAATATAAAGTGGAATGAGTTCGTAGGGAGACATCTTTGCATACAAATACATTTTTTAAACAAATATTCATGGAGGAATGAAAATAAATGATGGATAAACAGAGAGACGGAGGCTCGTCTGCAGGATTACAAACAACGAGGCAGGCAGCAGAACAAGAGGAGATAAATCTATAGATTAACTATCCTGGTTGGGCCTTAATTAAAGGACTGAAAGTTTTCATCAATCACACCACAAAGTTTGTTCTTCAGTTACAAGAAGAGAAGAGTTTGTTTGTTTAAGCCACTAAGCAGAATCATAAATGTTAAACCCAAACAAGGGACTTGTTTTCCAATCAGCTTGTTTGTTTTGTTTTGTATTTGGGTTTCTTAACTTTTGCAGAATGAAGCTGGCGTTATTCTATATTGTAACTTTTGACAACAAATCTCATGAAAAGACTGAAACCAAACTGCATTTGTCTCTTAATGCTTTCTGAATTCCCAAACCGTTCTGTGGCTCTCCAGTCCGAAAGACACGATAAAGCGCGAGGCATTTATAGCGTGCAATAAGAACGCCTTGCTTTTACACTAGTGACATTTGTGACGTGTTTTCTTTACTGATGTTACGTTGTTTCCGTACGTATTTTACTTTATGTGCTTATTTTAAAGGGACTCTATGTAAGAATCAGAAATGTCTTGTTAACACGACACCTGTGGCCGTTAAGTCAACGAAAGTCAGTATCCTGTTGCTCGTGCTTGTGCTCGCTCTACATAGACATGAACAAGCATCGCTCAACACAGTGAGGAGACACACGTCAGCTAAAAGCACAATATCCCTCTATGTTTCGGCTGCTTGGCAGTAATGTTAGCTGACCAGACCAAGGTCTCTCCATGAATCACTGCTGATCCTAGTGTTGGCTTTTCCTGCTTCAGCCTCTCGACCGCGGTCGCTCCGGAGCCCCGTCACTTCAGGAAACGAGACACGGGAAACCTCTGTTGGTCTGGAGGAGCTGCAGCAGTTATTTCTGCACAAACTTCCACTGAACATTCACTAGATATTCTCAGAGCTAAACTAACTCTTCTGCAGGGTGGAGTGTGTGCGCATGCACGTGAGAGGTGGAGCGAGCTGAGCGAGTGAAGGCAAGCAGGCTGAGGAGCAGAGTGCAGCAGAGACTCCGGTCCTGGAGACCAAAGCTACGGTCTCCCCTGTGTCTTCTGACCGCGGTCGGGAGGCCGAAGCAGGAAGAGTTGACAGTGTTTAACAGACGGGCTTCACTAGATAGAACTTTGTTGTTTTGGTGCTTCTGTGTAGTTTGTGTTGGAGTCTGAGTCTGAACAGAATCTATATCTGGATACACACTTGTTAGTAGGATGGATTTGATCTTTTCATTAGATCAAAACAAATGTCACCTTACGTTTCCTTTAAAGCTGCACATTTTTAGATTGTTTTTAAAATAGATCTGTAGATTTCCTAGCGTCATGGTGATTCTGCTGGTGAGTTAAATATCTACTTGCTTGGTATATCATTAGGCGTGGAGGATGCACACCTGCATATGTGTGCATGCAGAGACACAGAGGCCAGTAATCTGACCGTCGCCAGCTGGTTGTTTGTGTTAAAAACGGGCCGCTATGTTAGAACGGCCTGGAGGCAGCGAGCTCGACGTGACACCGGCTGATTTACGCTAATGACAAACTGGCTCTTCTTCTCCAGTACACACGGAGGCTTCCTGGGATTGACGCTACTTTTGGCCTCGCTCGCCTCCGACCCTTATCTTGTTAGAGACGATTGAAAAAAGCAATTACCTGCAGATGCTGCATTGTGCCTGACAAACAAGGTAACTTAGCAGAGGACATACAAGCGTCGCTCTCTCTCTCTCTCTCTCTCTCTCTCTCTCGTCCTAAGGTGCTGCACTCATCTTGAAACATTTATAACCACATCTCCTCTGACTATTGTGACTACAAATAGCCTCGTTGGCACTGCTGACCCTAAACAGCCCTGGCAGCTGGCTCTGACCGTACACTCCTCCTCCCCTTTACACACGGTCAGAATAGAGCTTTCCCCTCAGCATCCCACATCAGGAAATGTTTTGACTCTGACCCGGGTGGTCTGTTGCTCTCATTAAGCCTTTAGAGGAGGATTTGGGAGGTTGAGGGGTCGCCGCAGCTCCGCTTCTCTTCCTGAACTGGCCTCCCGCTTTGTTTACAGTCCAGGATAAATAAAAGGCTCGGTGGGAGCAGCCCGTCCTCGTTCCCAGGGCGTCAAATACTGAAGCTTTGTCACAACCGCCGCACGTAGCAGGCTTTCCATTAACTACAGTATAAACCCATCCGCGAATGTGCTGTGGTGACGTAGTTTAAAGAGCTAAAGAGACACACATGGAGGAGGAGAGGTGGATGGTTCCAACGAACAAGGCCTTCAAGTTTGTGTCCCTTGCGTTATGTTTCACTTTCACTTTGCAATCAGCTGTTCGTTCGTGTCCTGTCACATTTTCACTGTACAAACGTAGTAGTTTTAAACCCAACCATGTTATTTTTTACTAAATCTAACTAAGTGTTTTATTGCCTAAACCTAAGCAAGTGTTTTTGTTTAATTCCCAAGATTAACCACGTGTTTACCGCGGGCCAAAAGTGACGCCGAGGGGTCTGACAAAGCGTCAGTATGTGACGAGCTGAGATGAGAACGTGTTGGTAGAAGCCTGCAAATCAACAGAGGACACTGAAATGTTGTCTTGTATACAACTAGCAGAGCGATTATCTCATGAAGAGTGAAGGATTGTGAGGGATCTGGGTTTAGTCTCCTGTGTTGTTGTTGTTTTTTTAAAGATAGGGTCGACGATGTTGAAAAGATAGCATAATTTGAAAGTAGCATCGCCTCAGGAGCTCCGTCTATACCCACCCTCTCCCCTCGGGGCTCCTTCCAAGGCAACGCCCCCCACACACACATGCACGAGCACCGCCGCATCGTAACTACTTCACAGATACAGAGCGGAGAGAGGACCTCAACTCAACAACCTCATGACAAGTAACCGCGGCAGTGCTACTGCAGGGCTGAGTTTTCTCTTCCATTCTCCAGGAAACGTACGGCGGCAACGACGGCGATGCGCTTTGAGTTCAGGCTGGTGCACGCCAAGGGTAGAGAACGAGCAGGGAGGCAGGGAGGCATCTGATTGGTTCTTTCCAAGCGGGCCGCGAGGCAGTGATTGGTAGACGTTTTTACAGGATTACAGCAGCTACAGATGACGGCTCTTTAACGGTCCTTTTTCAGAGCTCATCAGTAACGGATCGCTGTCGGGGTGAAAAGACCATTTCAACCAATAGAACAGATGGTGGAGACTGGAGAACATCGTCAACCTGCCTCTAAGTGAAAATGCTGCTCTACATGTAGGTCTCTCAATTTGTACTGAAAAACCAATGTAACAGAGCTGAAGCGTGTGAGGAGACATGCCTACAGAGATTACATATGACTCAAAGTAACAGAAAACACTAACAGCTGATTAAAAGCGTTGTGCTCCATCCGTGCTGCAAGGAGCGCTTGATTAGAAAGATAATTGAATTGGGAACGAGAGATTCAACCAGGGAGTTGCACGTCTGGTTGGATAGTAATCGGTACACTGACATAGGAGTGCTCATGTAAACATTTCCTCCTGGGATAATGCAACAGGCTTTAAGAGTGATGAATGTGCTATTAAGTTATAAGAACAAGTTACACATGTCCCAATTAGCATCACTACATCACAGTAACTCTTCAAGATGAAGACACAAAAGCTGATTTCACCACCTCCCGTTATGTGTTGAGTGTGACTCGGCCCCAGACATTTCATTTGTTTCAAGAGTTTGCGAATCCCCTTTGAGATAAAGTTTCCTTCCTCTCACCAGCTTCTCCCAGACTGTCTAATTCTGTTCATGAATAAAATGGTGCAGCGCGTCAAGAGGAAAAAAGGGAAATATTGCAACCACCTTCACTCTTGTTTCCCCGTGATGATATCTCAACAACACCCTCGTGAATATAGGCACAGAAAACACTTCGTTAAACTTTCTTAAAGAATTCCTTTCAAGCATGACAACCCTCTCAAAATTATCTTTGGCGAGGCGCCAGCGAGCCGTAGGACTGCTTTGAAGACATTCCTGAGAGGATATAAATAGTGTATCCATCCCCAGCACCCCCCGATGCAGACAATAGGCCGATATGGAGCTGCATGGTCAGCCTTCTCCTCACTAACCAAGAGGAGCGCAGGAACTTCTCATGCAAGTGTCATCATATCTGCAACATTAAGCATACACTTTATATCCCAGATGCATCATGATGCAACTGCAGTATGAGGCTATATACCCCGGAATCTAACCGCAACATTTCCTTTCATGTACTAACTTATATATTCCCCGCATACAATCTGAAGACTCTGTGAATTATTTCTACATATTTTAAAGCTTCAGTAGGCAGAAAGTTTCATGGGCAAAAGAACCTTTCAGCATATTGTAATTGAGACTTTGACCAATCACAGGTCATCTCAGAGAGAGAGCGTTCCTATTGGCTGTTTATTCAACGGAGGCAGCTGTCAATCACTCACAAACTCCGACCAAACGGTCAAACTAGGCAGCGCTGATCAAATATGAATCAGTATTCTGTTACTGTAATGCCTATTTCTCTCCTCAGATGTTTTCAGAAACATCTTGTAGTGCATGGTTTAGCTGTAAAATGAGAACGTTTGCTCCGGCTAGTGGGCGGTGCTTGGTATTTCCTCAACTGATCTCCACATGGCTGCCGGCTCACAAACTTTCAGTGCACTACAAGATGATTCTGAAAACATTTGAGGAGAGAAATAGGCATTAACGTAACAGAATATTGATTCACATTTGATCAGTGCTGCCTAGTTTGACCGTTTGATCGGAGTTTGCGAGTGATTGACAGCTGCTCAGAGACGGCAAGGCTCCAGCTCGGCTCTGATTGGTTGTTTTCCTTTGGTCTGTGAAGTCTTACAGATGCCGTCAGGAGCACCGGAGGACACACCATGTTTTTTTCAGATTACCTGTCTCATGCACTTCAGTCGGGATATAGCGACCGTTTTATAAAAATAACTTTTTTTTTAAAATCATATTTGCTCCATTTCTACCCACTGCAGCTTTAAGAGGTGGGAAGTTAAAGGATAGTTTAAGGACTTTATCTATAATACGGCTTTATAAAGGCTTGGCTCGTTGTAGATATTAAGCTTCTCTTATTGAACCAATTTGGGGATTTGTTGCTGGGATGGAGGTCCAGTTCTTCCTGCAATAACTGTGACCAGAAATGTTATTTTTAAGAGGTTGTGAGCATCCTTCCAATCCTCTGGCATGTCAGTCAAATATACTGGAATTTCTTTTTTTCATCTTGCCAGTAAAACATTTTATTTGTAAGAGAATGTAAAAAAAATGATAATTTTACAACACAATGAAAGTCATATTTGCTGGACTGTAAAAACCCAGATCTGTCCCATGACACTGAAATCAGCAGAATAGTGACCTGGCATGGTTTAAATATTTACTGACTGAGGTATTGTGAGGTGTTGAAATGAAACACAGATTAATCCAGTAGATTTTTTGCACACGCAGGCCTCAGCTCGGCCATTGTTCTGGTGTGAGGTGGTGTGATGGAGCGGTGGGGGTGTGAGATTAGACGCTTACGTAATATTTTGTTTGGGGGGAGTGGGGGGGTTCACTGATAAGAAATGTCTGAGTTGCTGTGTAGCTTTAACAGCAGCAAGCAAAAATAAATATGTGTCTGAAATACCTGTAATAATGACAAACATTTACAACATGATGATAAACTTCATCTGATCTGTAGGATTTCATTTTCTTTCCACGACACACACTCACAGGCAATACTCGCCTGCTTCTCCTCGTATCTTATAGATGGTGGAGATTAATCCTCTTTTTTTATCTTTACACAAAACACCCACAGTGAGCCAGCCGCCAGCACTGCAATCCATGCTACATTCATGACTTCAAGTAGCTCTTTCCTCCTGCTTGCAGCAGCAGCCTTAGTGATTGATCCAATACAGAGATTTCTTGTTCAAAGGTGCAGGGTTTGCAGGACTTATTATACAGTGACCTATATATTACAACTCGTGTGGCATAAATGCATCAAATCATTAAATGAACTGACCATCTGCAACACCGACTGCACTAAAAATATTTCTCTTTTGTTTTGCTCAACTTAAAGGGACTGTTTGTAACTTTTTACACGTATAAATCTACCAGGTTCGCATATATGCGCTCGCGTGTGGCCAGAGTCTCTGCTCCTCTGCCTGCTTGCCTTCACTCACACACCGCGCGCGTTCTCGCTGTCTCACTCCACCTCTACATGTGCATGCGCGCACACTCCACACTGCAGAAGAGTTAGTTTAGCTCTGAGAATATCTAGTGAATGTTCAGTGGACGTTTGTACAGAAATAACTGCTGCAGCTCCTCCAGACCAGCAGAGGTTTCCCGTGTCTTGTGAAGTGACGGGGCTCTGCAGCGAGAAACGTTATCGTCTCCGACCAAAACTCCGATGTCTCCCCTGTTCCCTCCGGCCGCGGTAGGGAGACGAAAACATTTCTCTTCCTGCTTCAGCCTCGACACCAACGTGCTTTTCCTGAAAAGCACCAAGATCAGCATTGATTCCTGGAGAGACCTTCGTCTGCCAAGCAGTAGTGATAAGTGATATTGTGCTTTTAGCTGACGTGTGTCGCCTCACTGTTTTGAGCGATGCTCGTTTGTGTCTATTTAGAGCGAGCAAGCGCGAACCCGACGCTGACTTTCGTTGACTTAACGGCCAGGTGTCGCTGTTAACAAGCATTTCTGAAAGTTACAAATAGTCCCTTTAAATAACTGACCATCTGCAACACCGATTGCACTAAAAATATTTCTCTTTTGTTTTGCTCAACTTAACATTTTATTTACAGACTTTAAAATGTGCAACACAACACTGGGGTCATGGTAGCTATACATCAAAATGAGTGTGTGTGTGTGTGTGTGTGGGGGGAGCAGTCAGTCAGTCAAGAAGAACGAGCTCTAATAATCCCAAAAAAAAGGCAAACCAGGTTTGAGCCCTTTCTGTGTTTCATGTGCGTTTAGAAGTTCTGCATATGATTTTCTTGAAGGATTTCCTGAAGTCCCTGTTGAAAATCGTGTAAATGATGGGGTTCACAGAACTGTTGCAGTAGCCAATCCAAAAGAAGAGGTTGAAGAGAGCTCCAGGGATGTAGCAGCTGTCTCTGCAGACAGCATGCAGGCTGTAGGTGAAGAAGAAGGGGAACCAGCAGAGAACAAACACCCCCATCACTACAGCCAGCACGAAGGTGAACCGTTTCTCCCTCATCTGGGCCACTTTGGTCTTGTTGGCTGCAGCCAGCTGCTGTTGACGCACAGCTGGATTCTTCTGGTCCGGGTAGAGCTGGAGAGCTCTGGCTGAAGCCCAGGAGAGACGGCAGCTCTGAGGAGGACAGCAGTCTGAGCCCTCCACCTTCCTCCTCTTGGTGAAGCGGTGGTTGCGTGGCTTGGTGTCCGCCTGGCAGCAGCTCTCCTCCAGGTCGATGTCATCCAGCTCGCCTTGTCTCTGCTGCATGCTGCCGGAGCTCTGGCTGCTGGGGCTCTCCATCTCCAACCGGTCCTTCCTCACGAAGCAGGTCTCCGACTGAGAGGGCTGCCTCTCCAAACCGTTCTTGGCCACGAACACTGTGGAGGAGCGCTGCTTGGCCACCTTATAGATCTTACAGTAGACCAGGATCATGATGAGACCCGGAGCGAAGAAGGACACCAGGCAGGAGGAGAGGATGTACCAGGTCTCATCGTTCAGCAGGCACTCCCTCTCATCGTGTTTGGTCATGAGGAGAGGAGGGAAGGAGATGACAGCAGAGATCACCCACACCACCACGATCATGGACTTGATGCGCTTCGGAGTCCTCTTCAGGTTGTAGCTGACCGCCTTGGTGACGGACCAGTAGCGGTCCAGGCTGATGGCGCACAGGTGCACGATGGATGAGGTGCAGAACAACACGTCCAGAGCCAGGTAGAAGGCGCACCAGGTGCTGCCAAAGTACCAGTAGCCCATGAGCTCGTTGACTAAGGAGAAAGGGATGACTAGTGTGGCCACCAGGATGTCTGCTGAGGCCAGAGAGACCAGGAACAGGTTTTGGGGCGCACGGAGAGCCCGGCTGGTCAGCACCGCAACAATCACCAACACGTTACCGACAATAGTCACCGAGATGATCACGGTGACCACCAGGATGATGAGCGCGGTGGCTGCCTCCGTGTGCGGCAAACCGTTACCGAGCGGTGCGTCCGTGGAGTTCTCATCTCTGGAGACGTTTTCCACCAACACATTGAACTGGGTTACATCCATTCTGGCTCCGGGTTGTCCTTGAGTATCATGATTGTTGTTTTGCACCCATTTTCCTCTCCGAAAAACAGGCAAAGACTGAGCTGATCTTCCACTAACGCGTGGAGAAACGTTGCGCGTAAAAACGCTCCTGACGCGTGGAGATGCTTTGTGCGTAAAAACGCTCCTGGTCAGTAGAAACGGAGTGAAGCCAACATGAGACGCAGCACCTGCACAAATGCATCTCCTCAAACGGTAAAACAGCTACATTACGGGTCCTCCAAAGTCTCCCGACGGTCACACACATATATATATATTCTGTAAGGGTTCCCAGAAATATCACTGAGTGAGTTCAGAATCCAAAGATCCACGAGAGGAAAGTCGCTCCTCTTCTGTCACATCTCCGTGCGCAATGCTGCGTCTGGTGAGCAGCATCTTTGGAGACTCACTGCTGATGGAATGAATGCCCACACAGGAGGGAGGTGACATCACTCCAACCAGTCTCCAAACTTAAAGAGAGAGAGAGAGAGAGAGAGAGAGAGAGAGAGAGAGAGAGAGAGAGAGAGAGAGGAAGAGAGAGAGACCGAGAGGAGGAGTGGGGACAGAGAGAGAGAGAGAGAGAGAGAGAGAGAGAGAGAGAATTGTTTAGACAGTTGGATTTGAGATGTCTTTGAAAATGGAAGTGTATTCAGGCAGCCCTTGGGTTGAAAACACATAGTTGTTTTCTTTCTTTTCATATTTAACTTTTCAGGCCCACAGCATGCTGGGAGTGGGAAAAAAACACCAACAGTCTACAAAATACACTCTGGCTTCATTTTAAAAGGACTATTTGTAAGAATCAGAAATGCTTGTTAACAGCGACACCTGTGGCCATAAGACATGAACGAGCATCGCTCCAAACAGTGAGGCGACACACGTCAGCTAAAACCACAATATCACTCTATATTTCAGCTGCTTGGCAGTAATGTTAGCTGACCAGACGGAGGTCTCTCCATGAATCAATGCTGATCCTAGTGTTGGCTTTTCCTGCTTCAGCCTCCGACCGCGGCCGGAGGGAACAGGGGAGACACCGGAGTTTTGGTCGGAGACGATAACGTTTCTCTCTGAGGAGCCCCGTCACTTCACAAGACACGGGAAACCTCTGTTGGTCTGGAGGAGCTGCAGCAGTTATTTCTGCACAAACGTCCACTGAACATTCACTAGATATTCTCAGAGATAAACTAACTCTTCTGCAGTGTGGAGTGAGTGCGCATACACGTGAGAGGTGGAGCGAGACAGCGAGAACGCGCGCGGTGTGTGAGTGAAGGCAAGCAGGCAGAGGAGCAGAGACTCCGGCCACACACGAGTGTGCATGGGATCCCGACCCGGTAGATCTAACGTGTAAAAAGTTACAAACCGTCCCTTTAAATGATTATTTTAAAACATTGTTTCATGGCGTTGGCAGCAGCGCTGTGACAGGGATGTTTAGGGTGTAAAAATGGCCATAAAGAGTCACTGATGGGTATGGAGGTAAAACAGCACAGCGGGAGGTTTCTCTGAACTTTATCAGCCCTCCACGGCTGCCAATTAAAGAGGGTGTTCAAAGTATAAAAAGGGCTTTCATGCAGCAGTGATTGACTGGTCTGCATTTTGTCTGTGAAATGTAGTTGTGCATTTTTCATGGCCCATGTCTCTCTGTGACGGAGGCCGAGACTTTGTTATGCGCCCTCGCTCTTTTCCATTATTCATATACACTTGTCCTATGCTGGCACATGGAGGTGACCGTAATACCTGTTGCTGAGAAGCTAGCATGGGTTTGCTCTGGAGGTCCAGTTATATAAGAGCCAGTCTAGAGCCAGGGGATATTTACCAGTCAGGAGGATGTGGTACGACGAAGAGACGCACACGCACGGCCAGTCAGGGGTCATTGTGGAATAAAACTATGAAATAAAATTAATGCTGAGCTGATGCGTCGTCTGTAGCTCTGCTCACCAGATGCACTTCACTAATTTTGGATTTTAATAAAAAAAATAATCTATTTGTGAAGTAAATAGCATCTGCCGGAAGCCTGTCAGTATGGGATTTACAGTCCAGCTAAAGCTGTTCGATGGATGCCAGCATTAATGTGTGTGTGTGCGTGTGTGTATGCGTGTACGTGTGCGTGTGTGCGTGTGTTTGTGTGTGTGTTCATCCTTGAAAGTGAGTCTGTCTGGAGGCTGAGCATCCTTTAGTGGCTGCAGTGAGACGAAACACAGAGGCAGATTTGGAGGAGGACGTGGAGGAGGATTCGGACAGCCTCTCCGTTTCCTCTCTCACTCGCTCTCTCTCTCTCTCTCTGATCTCACTCTCCTGGATAAACATGAAAACCACCCTGGGAAGATCATCTAAAGGGTGACTGTCACCACATATCAGTGGTCTGTAGACATTCCCTTAAGGGGGTCTACCTGCTGCATGAAAACAGAAAACCAAAACCACACTGACCTCAGTCAGCAGCGTCCTCCAACACAAACACGCTCTCTTTACAAGCAGAAAAACACAGAGCTCTTTTGTGTCTGGCTTTATAACCTGCGGGGGATTCAAGAAACTACATACAATTATAATTATTACTAATGAGCTTGTTATGCAAGACGTAATTACACACATTTCCTGTTTTATTACTTTTGATTTTAACCTTTAAAGGGAAGTTTATGGATTTGTTCCAAAGCAGAGGACAGAAGCCAAAAGGTGATACTTCAGACTTATACTTTAGATAACTTTAAGTATATATATCTACTTCCTGCACATGGAACTTTTATCATGGCAAAAACAGAAATTATACAACAGCTTTGAATTGTTCCTATTGACGAAATCCAGTCGAAACAACAACAACAACAAAGAGTTTTGTCTTGTCTGAACACCGGCCTCATACTTTTGTTCAAGACAATTGGTTAGGAGAGAAAGAACAAAAACCGTCTCAACAATACTGTCGTCCTGTCAAATAAAAAATTTGATAAGTGCAGAATTTGCAGTTACATAACACATATTCCTAAATATCTCTTGAAGCTGAACGTCACTGCAATATATCCTTTGTTTTTTTTTGGAAATGCAGAACCCACACACCTTCATACACGTCACCAAAAGTGCATATGTAAATGTGCTGCACATGTGCTGTATATTCTAAAAACGAAGGCGTGAACACGTGTACAGTGTATTATAGACACATACATTTACTCGTTGCTACACACTGTATATCTTGACTGACAAAAAAAACATTTTGTCATCACAGAAAATGTATTTTGTGATCCGAGGAAATATGAAAAATAATTATGCAACCTTCCGTACTTTCCTTTCCGAGCAATACAACAATACCCAACATCCTGTCGCTTTGGGTCCAGCTTCCTGTTGACGCTGGCGCCACACCCCTAATGAAGGGCGGACATGTCCGTCCTGAGGTCCCCGCCTCTGTGTGGATAAAGGTTTCCCCACAAATGAAGAAATTACACAAATCAAATCTCCCATCGACCAATCAGTCAAACAATTACAGGCTATTCAGCAGGTTACCTTTGACCCCTCTGTGACGCACATGCCAGATTAAAGGGACTGTTTGTGAGCCCTAACACGTATAAATCATTGGTGTCCCATGCGCGCTCGTGTGTATACGCTGTTCAGACTCAGACTCCAACACAAACTACACAGAAGCACCAAAACCGCAAAGTTCTATCTAGTGAAGCCCGTCTGTTAAACAGTGTCAACTCTTCCTGCTTCGGCCTCCCGACCGCGGCCAGAAGACACAGTTAGACCGTAGCTTTGGTCTCCAGGGCCGGAGTCTCTGCTGTCCTCTGCTCCTCTGCTCCTCTGCCTGCCTTCACTCACACATCGCGCTCGTTCTCACTCGCTCTCTCGCTCCACCTCTCACGTGCATGCTGCTCACTCCACACTGCAGAAGAGTTAGTTTAGCTCTGAGAATATCTAGTGAACGTTCAGTGGACGTTTGTGCAGAAATAACTGCTGCAGCTCCTCCAGACCAACAGAGGTTTCCTGTGTCTTGTTTCATGCAGCTGAGTAACGTTATCGTCTCCGACCAAAACTCCGGTGTCTCCCCTGTTTCCTCCGGCCGCGGTCGGGAGGCTGAAGCAGGAAAAGCCAACACTAGGATCAGCAGTGATTCATGGAGAGACCTTTGTCAGGTCAGCTAACATTACTGCCAAGCAGCTGAAATATAGAGTGATGTTGTGCTTTTAGCTGACGTGTGTCGCCTCACTGTGTTGAGCGATGCTCCTTCATGTCTATGTAGAGCGAGCACAAGCGTGAGCAACAGGACGCTGACTTTAGTTGACTTAACGGCCACAGGTGAAGCTGTTAACAAGACATTTCTGATTCTTACTTAGAGTCCCTTTAATTTACTGTCACATTTTAAAACATCAGCAGCCACAGAAGCGTTTATTAGATATGCACCGTGATATGACAACTTGTCCCGCTGCCAGCAGGTAATGTTTTTGAGTGATGAGGTTTTTTAGTGATAATTACTTCCCATATAAATTATTCATTAGCTTAGCAAGTGATTATTAATACTCCCGCTGAAGCTGAACACCATTTCACTGCCAAATCAGTGTGCTTATTATAAGCTGCACACACTTTTTTCTCACCCTAAACGTGTGTTGTGTATACGTCCAGGCTTTGACGGAGAGAGGTTGCTACTTCTGATTAGCCTTCATGGGTATAGTGAAACATATACGGCGTGCTGACATACGATGATAACACTGTTTACAGGCCACACAAAGAGTGTGTCGATAAAAAGGAGAGATCCCTGAGAGGGCAGCCGTACTCAGAGGCTGTGTTTTCTCTCTCGCTGCCTCAATCCTCTTACGTACCTTCCTGTTTTCTTCTGAGGAGGCTGTTTGGGCTGGTTGTGAGCAGAACCCACTGCTGCCTGCGTTATGTAACGTTCCAGGAATAAATGGCCTGAGGTGGTGTACGTGTGTGTGTGTGTGTGTGTGTGAAAACCTCATTTAAGGTTGCAGGTGATTTGTTATAGTAAACATTTTCTTCAGGGAATGCAGCCTGCAGAAGTTCAGCCAGGATCCACATATGATTACTGCATAATGCATAAGCAGATGCGTTACAGGATCCTTGGCTCTTGTTGATGTGTATACTTGTGGGAGTTATAGCGTACAAGGAAGTGGGAGAGGACTCTGTGTGTGTGTGTGTGTGTGTGTGTGTGTGTGCGTGTGTCACAGCCACACTGTGATTCACATGTTCTTTTTTCACATATCTTTCCACATCTCCCACCTTCTTAAAGCGTTGCTATTGCTGTCAGTAGGCTCGGCAGGTCGGGATAAATACACGACTGCTGACCTTTACTGTGTCCCAAACAAACAAGATTTGCCCTCAGATTTTTTCCACAGCTTGGGACACACATAGCTGCACTGGAATTTCAAAGCATGACCGGGTTAACGAAGCATTGAAGGTCACACATGTCAGCACGTTCCCCCCCGATGGCAGCTTCATCTTGGATTTCAGCTGGAGTTTGGGAAGGCTTTTTATCAGGGAAGTCGACGAGGCTCAAAGGGTGATTAACATAACGGCAATTATTAAAATTGGACTCTTTTTTAAAAAAAAAAACGTTAGCTCTTTTTAATAATTTCAAATCCTTAAGCAGGCGTGCTTCTGTGGATCATTAAAACGGCGTTGAATATGTTTAAACTGATCAACTTGTTTCATCAGCTGCTCTCTGAATTGGGAGTGAGGTATAAAAGGGCTTCGTCTGTGATAGAGAGCTGTAATGGGGCTGTGTACACATTCAGCAGAGGAAGGAGCGTCTTAAAAAGTCACTTCCAAGACTCTGGAGAATAGGCTTCCTGCAAAAACACTTCAGTGAATGAGATCCTCCGTCTCATTTTAAGGGACATTTGTAGCTGGTTTAAAAGTCGCTTGTGTTCACAGTGTACGGTGCAATTTGGTTAACTTCCTGCTTGACTGGTAGCTGCGGGTTTAAAATCAAGAAAACATGGATGAGGAAGAAGGCAACATGTGAGGATGAGGGCAAATCAAGCCTTATTTAGTCTTATGTACGCAGTGGGATCAATTCACTGAGTTATGGAAACGTTCTTCCATCTGATAGATTTTGTCCCTGAAACTTCAAAATTCACCTCACGTACCCTGAACAAGACTGACTCACACTCTGATGACTCACGAGGCATTGTGATTTGGTCATTGTAACAAACTAATAAACATGAGTTATCAGATGACGTCGATTAGAGGGAACATAGGTCTACTGACATGATTTCATTTTTAGATGGGCTATATTTATGCCGAGAAGGCGGTGTAATGCTTTTGCAATTGTTCAATGAGTGAATGAAATGAATGTACAGTTCTATCTGTGCTATTGTCAGGAATGTGGTCACAAATGAAGTGTTGGACAAGAATGAATGTTTGACCTGCTGGTGGCGCTAGAAGACAGATCAG
>CAKAOH010028963.1:16764-31542 GCA_916701665.1 Sebastiscus tertius | reverse complement strand
GTGTGTGTGTGTGTGTGTGTGTGAGTGTGTGTGAAGGGAACAGGTTAGGTTTTGAAGTGGGTTGCGTTGTTGCAGCCTCTGGAGAACGTGCAGCTCCGAGCAAACATGGAGCTCTGCTTAAACAAACAGGGGAGGACAGGAGAGCAAGACTAATGATGGGATCCACGCAGCTTACACACACACACACACACACACACACTCGTACACAGATGCACGTATACACTCACAAAGTCACCAGAGCAAAGACGAGAGGAATTTGTCCCCGGAAGAGGAGTGGTGGCGATAGACAAGAGGATGAAAAGTCACATCCCATCTCTCCAAACGGGAAATAGATTGTTCAAAATCCAAAAGCATTAGTTTGATTAGAGACTATTTTTGGGTTACAGATTTCAAATCTGTTTGGGTTTTATCAGTACTGTGTTTTTTAGGGCTGTGTCTACGATATGTGTCATGATGCAGGAGTTCCGGTTTAATATATCATGATATATTCTGATACTGTAAGCAAGACGATATATTGCAATTTTTAAATCTAATTTTAGGAAAACTGTCGTATAAAGAAAGAACACACCATATGCATCAAATTTGAGTAAAAAAAACGTAATATCGCGATACTCTATATATTTTCTCACACCCCGAGTGTTTCTAATGCCATGTGCTCAATGTAACCTGCGTCTGTGCGCGAGCGTGCGTCTGCACGTGCACGAGTCCTCGCCTGCCTGAGCGGCCCTGACGGCATTGTGCAGCCGAGTCCTTGACAGAAGTGAATTAATCAGACCCCTCTGGCCCATTTGTCTCTATTTGGAGGGCTAATTGGAAAAGAAGCAGGTGTTAATAGAGAGAGGAGAGAGCCACAGTAAGAGTGTGTGTATGAGCGTGTGTTTCTAGTGTGTGTGTGTGTGTGTGCATGCGTGTAATAGAAGTCTCAGAGCTAAGTTAACCAGACTTAATTAGGCTTGTTCAGGCTCCAGCCAACCTTACATCTCTCTCTCTCCTTATCTGAGGTGAAGGCGATGCAGCGGGCAGGAGATGGAGGGATGTGGGGGGAGGAATAGAAGACTGCAGTCAGGCCTCTGACTAAAGCTAAAGCTTGAGCATGTCCACGCAGATGCTGCAGCAAACCTACACAACCACACAAAAGTTGAATTTGTGATGTCGCCTGCTGTTTAGAGTGGGCACGGTGTGATGATGTCTATGGGATGGGAAACGGCGCTCTCTCTCTCCTCTCTCTGCAGATATTTACCTCCACCGCTGCCGCCTGGGATTGTTTGTTTGAGATGCTCAATTGCGAGTGTGTGGCGGGCCTGCGTCCCGTCCTGCGGGTAGCCGGCGATAAAGTTTGAACCTGTTTGGAAGCTCAATCAAAGGCCCCACTGGCTCGTTAGCTCCCTGCATATTTAGCCGTCTAAGTGATGTCAGCAAGTTTTAATGGACGGCAGCTTTTCTCAATTACGCAGGAGGGAGGCAAGCAAACTGTATCCAGTGCTGTATGTGTGTGTGTGTGTTTGATGTGGTGTTTACTCAGTTGAAAGCTGTCTCCTGTGTGGTCTCGCCACAGAGTTATCCCCCTCCAGATCACACACACGCTCACCTGAGGCAGCGCATGTGTGTTTGTTGTGCGCGACCGTGTGTGTGCATGGAGACGAGTAGGTGTAAGCTCAGCACGTGACGCATCTTTATGAATTTTTTGGGGCTCACCGATGTCCGGTACACACACACACACATGTGAACACACACACACACAGACACACATATATACAGAGATTCAAGACATAAACATACAACAAAATCTTCCATAATATTTAGATATTTCCCTATATATGCACACAACTCCAGACATGTGCACCCCCGTGTGTATATATACACACCAAGACACATTGTTCTTGCTTCTTTCCGCCTGGCTTCATATCTGTTTTTGTTTCAGTCTCACACACACTCAAGAGTCCGAGCAGCTTTAGTGCTTCGTCAGTCCGACAACCAATCCCCCATCCATCCATCCATCCATCCATCCATCAGGCTGTGTATCGAACCTCAATAAAACAATAATAAATAAAAAGAAAATGTAAACAAGTCCTATCCATCCATCGATTCATCCATCTATCTTTATTTATTCCCAACTATACATTCTCAAGGCCTTTACACACCGGGGGCGTGACAAATAAACGACACGAAAGTGCAAAACACTCGCCTGCGAATATTATATATCTAGGGCTTTTATTGTGAAAGGTAAGAACGGAAGGAGTGGGTCTCGTCTGCGCTGCCTATGTCAAGGTTGAAAGGAGTAATAAAGTTTGCCGTCCTGGTTTGGACTACGGAGTCTCCGTGTTGTTGTTTCATAAATATAGACGCAACTCATCCAGTTCTGCACAACAACAAAAACTCAGAAAATCGACCTCGTTCCAAACAAAAATTACGTTGCTTTTTTGTCGCTTAATATTAAAATTCTATGTGAAAGTACTCAAGACAAAAACAACGGTTCAAAAAATATATATATATGTTCACATGTGAATTAATCGCACAAAGAAAAAAAAATAAAGGTCCTTTGTAAAGACGTTAAGTCAGACCAGCACACGATCGCCAAACTCACATAAACACCAGACTCTTACCACGTCAGCGCAGTTCTAGTCTCAGTGAAGGTGAGCTTTAAAAGAGACATAACATGCTCATTTCCAGGTTCATACTTATATTTTGTGTTTCTACTAGAACATGTTTTCATGCGTTAATGTTCAAAACACATTCTTTGTCTCGTACTGCCTGTTTGATATATATATATATCTGAATTCACCCTCTGGTGCAATTCCGTTGCTTTTTGGCTATGTAATATTCACGTTCTGTATGAAAGTACTCATGACAAAAACAACAGTTCGATAAAATGAAATGAATCGCCCCCGCTGTGTAAAGGCCTTTAATCACTCATTCATGTATCTCCCACATATCTCTCATCGTCGTTGTTTCTCCCTGCTTCCTCTCTCCTTCTCATCTTCATTCCTCCCTTCTCTGTCTGCCAAAGTTTCTTACAGCGACTTCTCATCAACACAAACAAATCAGCAATCAGTTGAACGCAGGCAGGACTTCACTGAGTGGAGTGGAGAAAGCTGTGAAGCAGAAGTGTTCTGTTTATTTACGTGTGTTATTATTTATCTGAGGAAAGTTTGGTCTGCAATGTTCAAAGCTCATATGTGTGTGTGTGTGTGTGTGTGTGTGTGTGTGTGTGTGTGTGTGTGTGTGTGTGTGTGTGTGTGTGTGTGTGTGTGTGTGTGTGTGTGTGTGTTGAAGGGTGTGCTAATGTGGCAAAATATGCATCTATGTGAACATTCTGCCCTCCTGAACCTGGGATGCCCCCTGACACACACACACACACACACACACACACACACACACACACACACACACACACACACACACACACACACACACACACCAGTCAGAGGTGGGATGGCTGCAGGCGGGGAGGCAGGTCGGCAGCGATTAGAGGGGCTGTGTGTGTAATGGTTGCCATGTGCGGACCCATCTCATCCACCATTACACACACACGCACACGGCGCCCACCTCCCGAATCCCCTCCAAGATACCGTACACTTTTAAAAACATTAGCCACTAATGCTTTAATGCCCTCGCGTCGACGTGGGGTTTGACTGGAGCTAAAATGGCAGACGCACAGGAATGCTGGCTCGTGTTTGCTTAGTGTACGAGGAAGGGCTCCGGCTTAACTTCTGATTCAAACACGATGGAGCCTCGGCTGCAACGCTCCTCAGAAACATGGATGCATTAAACACAACAATGACTTGTTTATCTTTTACTTTTTCTAATTACTTGTTGTGTCATACATTTCCATTGCACATACACATAAGCAGCATTTTCCTCGGTGTGGATCGTTAATCACAGGCTTCCATGCAAAATGCCGACCGGTGTGGATATTTACATGAGAATGGCGGGGCCATGCTGCCGAGCCAGTAATGACTAACGAACGCTGGGCATGGCTAGTGGCCTGTCTCTGGAGCGTGCCAGGTGTTTGTTCCAGGCCAGGCTGCATGAAAAGCAGCGCCTGACCTTGGGACGGCTGGGTGAAACCCGAGTTGCCTCTACCACGTCTAAATGTCGGGCACCTGACAACGCCTGAAGCTCCGCCCCCTCTGCTGCTCCCTCTCTGTTTGTTCGCTCTTTCTCTCCTCTCTACCTGTCGTTCCGCCCTCCGTGATGTCAAAGACAGAACAAAAAAAAAAAAAAAAAGTGGGAAAGTACCAGGACCCTCCTCCTGCGTCTCCTCCCCTCGTCTCCTCCCCTCGTCTCCTCCCACCTCCAACTCACGCACATTCAGAACCTTTGGCCATTGGACGCTGAACAGCTTCCTTGTCTGTGAGCTCGCTGAATGTAAACACAACCAGAGAGGGCGCAAAAACAAAAGTGTTATTGCGAAGGATTCATTGTGTCAACATCTTAGCTGCTGAGCTCCAGAAGGGGAGAAGGGGGCACAGTCTAGACTATTTACTGACAAAGGGAGCGTTTTACAAGGGACTTATTTAATGTACACTTCACCTTCACATGCACCCGCTGCACTAATCAGCAAAAGCAACATTTTTGTCACGGAAGGGTGATGAGATTCTCCCCTTAGGTTCCTTACAGTGATGTCGCTGTGTGGATGTGTCACGTTCACAAGAACAGGGATGAAGAAACACCCCAAGAGTTAGTTAGGAGGGCAGGAAATTAGATGTAGAAACAAGGTGTTAATGTTAGCCCCTGTGAATATTGGCATTGAGGAGTTAAAGTCCGAGCCTTTCAGGTGTCCCTGCAGCTAAACATTGTTGATCTGTTTCCCCTACGTCGGCTGCTTCGGGGCGGCGGATGGGCTTCATTCCTCCACCACACCAAATTCTGTTCTCAAATTTAACACTTTAAAGTTGCTTACGTTTTTTTTTAAATGTTTATCAGATACTTTTCCTCATGAACCGCTCTTCACATCGGCATAAATTAGATCCATCACACAAACTTATTTAAGAAGAAAATCCGGAAATTTTAAAGCTGGTTTGCCTGTTATTTCCTTTTTCCAAAACTGTGGTGAAGAACACCATGCAGGAGTTGTCATTAAAACTAAATTATGACTGGAGTGTTAACGGCATACAAAATGAATCAGAGCACACATTACATCCTAAATTACCATATGACCAGTTGCTGACATTTGCTATTATTTAATTTAGTCTTAGTCCTGTGTCAAATGTCCTCGTTAGTTTTTATCGTATTTAGTCAACTTCATTCTGTTTTTTAGTCGACTTTTAGTTTACTAAAATCTAATAACTTTAGTTTTAGTCAATGAAAACTGTTGGCATTTTAGTCTTATTTTAGTCATATTCATTGGATTATATTGAACATTTCAGTCAATCTATTCGAGCCAATCTATCACCTCGTTTCTTTCTCCCAAGTCCTGCTGTCATTGTTAACTTTACTGCGTTTAAAAAAAAAAACAGTCTCATATTTTGTTCCTCTTTTTTTGTGAACGAAAACAAAGAGAGATTCTGTGAAGTTTTTATTTTTTAAACTCGTCTGTCTCCATCAACAATATTGCAGGTTGATACAGTCACAGTTAGCGGTGTCTCGGTGACGGAACGAAAAGTTGTTGATGAACATATTTAGTCATAGTTTTGGTTAATCAAATTAACACTGGCTGACGAGCAGAGTTGCATATAAAAGAATATTTTTTTAAACGGAGTCACATAAAATGCACCGGGGCTGCGTTACATTTCTTCCACCAAACTTCACGGAGAACAATGAGGGCAACACGGCAGCACCCATCTATTTTAACTGAATATTCTCTGGTGTAGCTCAGCTACTAGTACTGAATCCATCCGCACGTTGGCGTGTCGTTCACTACCAACTTGTCTGTTACTGGTACCGTCAACGTTATCTTCACTTCACCTGCGGCTGCAGAATGAATACAGGGGAAACACTGTGTAGCACAAACTGAATGCTTTTCTTGAACTTGTTCCTGAAAGTCAGGGCAGTGAGATAGACATCTGTATACCCCACCTGACCTACGACACACACACACACACACACACCAGAATGAGTACGATGTGGGAGAGAACCACCTGAAAAAAAATGTCATTATCAGCTCCGCATGTTTTTAGCTCTCAGCTGCTCTGTGAAAAGTAATTGTTTCTTAGTTCTTGATTTAGGGAAATGGGTGATAATGAGACCGCCGGTCACTTTGCACTTAATTGCAATTAGCAAAATCAGATGGAGGTTAGTAGAGACATTACAGGCTGCTCGGCCCGTTTGTCAATAGAATAGACCGACTTCTCCTGTAGGCTGCCTCCTGTCGCTGAACACGCTGCTGTGTTTACATTTGAAACCAATTAGCTAGCACACCTATATAGTTAGGTGGGATTGAACCCATAGAACCCATTTTCATTCACATATTTTGAGGTTGGAGGTCAAGGGACCCCTTTGAAAATGGTTTGTTGTTCAGTTTTTCAAATGTAATGTAAGTGTGGAGCCTTATTTAGCCTCTTTTGCAACAAGCTAGTCTGACATGGTTGGTACCAATGGATTCCTTAGGTTTTCTAGTTTCATATGATGCCACTATCTTCATTCTCCCTTTAAAGCTGCGCCCGCTAGCAGCCGAAATAACCAACCATAACCTTAATATTTGCTCAGAGTTTAATGGGCTGCTGTTCCCTGCCGTGGATCCCTTCAGACTTTCCGCAGCGTAACTTTTGATATGTTTACTGGATGAACTTCTCACCTCTCTTCTGATCTTTCCTCAGTTTGCTTTAATCTATCACACTGTGAACCTTTCGCCTTTAAACATTGACCAAAGCAGGGATCAACTTGATCAATACGGAACAAGCGCTCTCTCTCTCTCTTTCTCTCTCTCTCTCTTTCTCTCTCTCCCTCCTTATTTGTTTTGTTTCTCTCTCTCAGTCTCTCTCCTTCACACTTGACTTGTCCCCCCCAGTGTACAGCAGATTAATAATGCTAGTTCTTTCACCATTCAGTGGAATGCAGGAGGAGAATTGTATAGAGGTCCTTAATGAACTGGGTGGCCAGTGTTGGCCTCAACACCAATTAACACAGCTTTTAATTATGGCTCTAATCAGAGCAGCTGATGGCGAGAGCCCCTGCAACCCTGAATACAAGCGCCCTGCTGAGCCCTGCAGACGCACACGAGCACACGCACACACTTCGACTGCTGAAATACAACAAAAAAAGGTTGTGTGTTCATTTCAAGAATGGCTCGTTCCTTATACCGGGTACATATTACACGAGAATCAAGACCATTTTGGGCCTGATTCCCGACAACAGTCAGCAAAGTCCAGATTGTTTGATGGTTCTAAAGATTATCTTTCTGCTCTGAAGTCCACCCTGTTGTGTGTGGGGAACCCAGAGGACAGCCGATGACGCGTCACGTGGGAAAGAACGATAGCCAATAGAGAACCAAGCTGACTGAAGCTGCGGCCGCGGCTAATGCATGAGCTAACGCTAAACGTGAAGCATAAAGTAGAAGTACGATGGAGCTCAGATATGGAGGACCAACTCGTTGATTTGTGGCAACAGCAACGTGAGTGTTTATTTAACGTGTCTCCATGATCTCATCCATCCATCCTTCGTGAATTTTCAGTGCAAAGTAAAAACGTACATCACTAATTCTTCCTACCTGTCGTCTGCCATGTTTGTTTACACTAAAGTCATGATTGATCGCGAGAGATTTTGCGAGAGGTCCGTTTTTTGTAGTCAGGACTTTTGTACAGAAATGGATCTGTTAGTGTGTGATGTGCTGTTTTTTTTTACAAATCATTGCTCACCACACACTATAGAAAGAAAAGTGTTAAACCTAACACAACGTGTCGTGATGTGTGGGCTCTCTCACATTTTCAACATCTGCTAAGATTTGAAAACTCTTTTAGTGTGGAGCCGTTAGCCTGCTTCCCTCCTCATTTATCTCCAACTCTCCTCCTTTTATTGTTGACCTTGGACCTGTGTGATCCAGCTAAAGAGGGTTGAAAACATATCGGGGGCCCCAAAATAGCCCAAACACGTTTAATTTAGAATCTGTAAGGCGGCGAGCGAAGGGTACGCTGCCCCCATCCAAAAACATGAAGCAACAGGAAGAGAATGTCTACTGGAGTCGTCTGCCAACTTCCCAAGCTGAGGGAAAAATCGGTATTTTTATTACGAAGAGAGGGCGCTGACTGTTTGACTTAGAGCTCAGAGAAAAGTTCATTTCTGTTACAGTTTAAAGACAGAGGCGACATGCAGAGGTAATAAATAAAGAGGTCGCTTATTAACGTGATTCTCTCAACATAAAGCACTGTGTTGTCTTAGTTTGATTTCATTTTCAGTGTTTCAGCAGCTGTCTGAGGAGGGGAGTGACTGCCAGATACAGCGCTTGATTCTAGTAACACGGATGGAAGCAAAGCTCTTGAGAGTGTAAGAGCTGTTCTGGAATCAGTTTGACTTCTTTTGGATTAGACTCTCAGCAGCGCCTGGAAGAGAAAGGAGGGGACCGAGATCAGCAAACCTTCACGCTTCTCAGGGGAATATTACAGGAGAATATGTCATATTTGGCGAAGACGAGAAAACAAGTAGTAACCGCTGCCTTCTCCCATATGCGTTTGATTTAATACAAGAGTTATGCGTGTACTGTAATACTGGAGCGCACACAGCGTGGTTTAGTGGTGGAGTATAAAACGTTAAAGCCGGAGGAGATGAAACTTTTTTATCAAGCTTCCTGTTGAACTACAGAACGTTTACTAAAGTCGGGTTTCCACCAATAGTTACTGGGACTTTTAGACCCTGGAACTACTTTTCTAGGAACTAAAAGGTTCCTTCAGCTCACTATTGTCTGCGTTTCCACCGCGGTCTAAATACCTGCGAATATTAGGCAAATTAGTCTTCTGACGTCTGAAGAAGCAACATGACGTGACTGCAGCAAGTCAGTGTGTCTGTTTCATCTAAAAACGCGTTGGAAACAAATAAACATGAGGTTTTCTTCTAACCGCTCGCACTCACAATCTCTCTCGCTCTTTTTCTACCCGTTTTTCGGCTCGGCCGACAGCAGAGCCGAACTTTGCTTTCAGTGTTATCAAACAAAGAGAAATATTCTCCCCTCGTCCTAAAATAGTCCTGAATCGATACTAGAGTACTTCCTTGTTTCATGACGGAGTTGGTACACGAGTTGAAGCCGTTGGCAGCGCCGCTGTGTGTGTATTTTACCAATCATCGACGGTCATCCCTGCAAACTCCACCCCAAAAGTTCTGGTGCTTTCAGAAAGTACCACCCCTGACCACGGGCCTTTTTTTGGGGGTAAAAAATGCCCTGTATGTAAAATGGAACTTAATTTAGATCCTGATCCGGTTGAAACGCAATGACTTCCTCAAAAGGTTCCTAGTTCTGGGAGAAAGTTCCTGCGGTGGAAACGGGGCTTAGGAGTTGTGAGAGAGTCAATGTATTCCTTTTCAGGCGTCGATACTACATGAGCAGCCATCTTTCACCATCGAGTATGTTCCAGGTCATGATGCTGAGAGGGTCAGGATAACCAAGGTCACGTGGCTCAATCATTTCATCACCTAAAAGGCCTGAAATGTGAGCGTTTCCTCAGCAACCTGACCCTGTGTGTGTGTTGTTTCTATGGTTTTTCCTGCATTGTAAGCTGTCTCTCTGTGTCTGTGTGCATGTGTTTGTGTGTATGTTTTGTGAAATGATGCCATATAAGGCCTCAGATCAAAAGCTCACTTCGAGGAGTCGAAGAAGAGAGAAACAGCGCTGAGCTTGTCCCGTTTTCACCTGAGATCTCCAAGCATTCCTGCCATTTTCTTCTTCTTCTTCTTCTATGATTCTTTTATTCTCCGTCCTCACTATTTTCACCTCCATCTCTTTCTTTCGATGGTCTCTTTTTGCATATTCGCTGGGAAATGTTAGCAAAGCTCACCTACTGTTTCTAATCAGCTGCCTTTGTAGAGGGGCGCAGTGCCCCAATACCAGAGAACGGCTCACACTGGCAACGCACAGGGAAAGAAACACGTTTGGAACATTTAGAAGAATGCCTTTTCCCTATCCTCGCCTTTTCTATCTCACTTCGTCTCAACACTGGCACAGATATATACGTAGATACACACGTACAATCTTGTGCACATACAGACGGAGAGATAGCACGGCAGACAGAGTGGCATTAAGAATGACAAACAGAGGAAGATAGATAGTCAGGTAGACGGACAGAGAGAGAGGCAGAGCCCAGAAAATGACCCTCTTTAAAGCCTGTTAGAAATCACAGCCGTCAGCACACTCGGAGCTGGCATGGCACGCTGTCGGGAAACAGCCCGTCCGTCTCTCCGTTCTCAAAAGCAGCCCTTCTTCTTCTCTCTCTCTTTTTCCCCTGGTTGTACTTCCTGTAACCCTGGCAGCCTTTATTCCTTTCACTGAGAGAATCGGTTTGTAGTTACGATGCAGCTCCCAGCGCATTGTCTGGCTTTAGTGTCTGTGATCCCTTTTCATGCTGTAAACAGGGAAGGAGGCTGATCTGGATTCAGTGCAGCCGTCTTCTTCTTCTTCTTCTTCTTCACCTTTAGTTAAAATTCTGATTTAAAATGTGTATTGTTTCCGTATATTAGTTGTGTGTGTGCCATTATATTTGTAAGCAGTATTGGTTTGTTTGTGAGAGATGGATAGTCAGTTTTATTTGTATAAATGACAAGTTTGTCTCAAAGGCTTCACAATCTGTCGATAATGAAACCCTCTATACTTAGATAATTGATTAAAATGAGAAAAAAAACAGGAGGAGGAATCCCTCTTCCAAACAGAAAAACATGAAATAGATGCTGTACAGCCCAAATGAAAGTAGCAGCGGTAGAATTACAATATCAAGTCAACAGCTTTAATATTAAAGGTCCCATATTCGGCTAATTTACTGTTTCATACAGACTAGACTCAGACTAGAACATGTTTACATGCTTAATGTTAAAAAACAACTTTATTTCCCTCAAACTGTCTGCCTGAGTATAACTGTATTTACCATCTGTCTGAAACGCTCCGTTTTAGCACATTTCAATGGAATTGCGTTGCCTGGCAACAGCTTGGGTCCATGTTTACTTCCTGTCGAGTTGAGGTCATTCACATACACGGCAACCAGGAAATAAACCGGGACACATTTAGAATGTTTACGTTTAAAACTGTGAAATGGTCTAAATATTGTATATTTGTGACATCACAAAGTTACAGAAATCCTGACAGCTTGTTTCAAAGGCACAGTTTCTGAATACAGGTTGTGTGTATTTCTCCGTATATTGAGTGTTTTGATAGTTTAACAGTATTTATATAGCACTTGAACCTGCTTTATAATAAAAAAAGACACACAAAACTCACTTTTAACAATATGGGACTTTTAAGTAAATATTAATACTTTGATGCCAAAATTCTGAAAACCCCTCCACCCGTTCTCCAGCTTCCTTATTGAGCTTAACATATACAGTACTCTAATTAATTTTCCTAAACTTGTCTAAATATAATAATTATCACCTTTTATCTCTGTCATGCAAAATATGAATTAATTATCAATCAAGAATACCAATTCATTACTTAGATATCTATCTTAATCATACATGAAGTATAATGTAGTATTTAGTAAACATTAAGTGTAGCTGGCTCATATAGAAGATATATAATATAATAATATAATATTAGAAGGCAACAAATGAGGAAACATATTAGAAGATATTTGTTGAGTCTCTATACAAATAGAGTTTGTTGATTTCAAAGTGGTGCTGATCTTTTCATCACCTGCTGCGTTTCATTATATCAGCCTGGAAGTCTACGGGGCCCTGATGCTGACACCACACACACACACACACACACACACACACACACACACACACACACACACACACACCTAACCTAATTAAAATGGCCTGGTTAAGCACCATGCGTCAGGGCCTAGCAGGGGTAGGTGTTAGGCATGTGGAGGCGGTGGGGGGGGGGCGGCGCACAAATCTCAACTTAAACGCAAAGAGATTAGACAACTTTTGCAAGATATTAGCTGCACAAAAATGAGAAAAATGTCCCTAAGCCTCTTGTACAAGCGCTGGACCTGGTCAGACAAGGCCTGCTTTTGTTTCACATGCAGAGGCATGGGGCAGTGTGTGATTAGTGTGTGTGTGTGTGATGGCGGAGAGTCATCAGGCCTGTGGTGTGCAGGATGAGGGGACAAGACTGATCCAGGCCTGTGTGTGTGTGTGTGTGTGTGTGTGTGTGTGTGTGTGTGTGTGTGTGTGTGTGTGTGTGTGTGTGTGTGTGTGTGTGTGTGTGTGTGTGGTGCTGGTATTAGCAGCCAGATTATGGTCTAGTCCCACCTTCCACCCATGTGCCACAAAACTGAGCGAAAGAGAGACTGATGAACTGATAGATGATAGAAGGAGAGTGATAGAGATGGAAAAACAAATGAATGCATTAAACTGTTTTCATTATGTGACACCTCTGTGAATAATCCTAATAATCAGTTTGAACAGTGACACGTGTTTATAGTGAGGATTTGCAATCTAAATCCAGATGCACAACTCGGCCAAATTCAGAGAGATGCAGTAACAATGTAGTCTGTAGACTTCATGTTCTGATTAACATCTATTAATCACAATAAACCCAGAGGCTCAGTCTGCGTTATAGTTCACTCAACCCCCTCGAATTGCATCTTATATTGTTTTTAATAATAACGTAGAACTAATAATGTATAATAATGATGAATAATATCAACCTTGATGTGTCTTCTTGACAGAATAACAAACCAACAAGATAAGAAGATAGATTTGTTTTCTTTTTATTTACTCATAGCCTAAAAGCATCGGACGTTCTCTGTTAAATAAGCACTTCTGTTACGTGTTGTAAACAAAAAAATCAGACTAGAGACGTAACCTCTTAAAAGATGGGTGAGTAGTACTCGCTCTCCTCTGACGTTCCTGTTTTATTAAACAGAAAAAACAGCTTTTTTACTGCGATATTTACTGAAGATGACAAACAATACAGCCAACAGTAGACTCAGTAAGCTTTCAGGCGACCTCCTTCCAGCCTGCTGTCACCTTATTTAGGCATTTCTAGTGAAATGAGGAGGGATCGTATCAGATAACTCCTCATTTCAACTTCGTGAATCAGCCGTTGCTCGTCCGTTGCGACGCTTTCAAAGCGAGCGACGGGAATAAATGGAAATAGGGCGTCCGACAAACGTTCAGCTCAAAACGGCACGCTGTGTAGCACTTTTTTTAACGTTGTCAGAAATGGCGGAGGCCTTGGAAGTTAATTTTTTTAGTGCATAATAAGTGAATATATTGTAATTTTAGTCGTATATTGTTTTTCTTCAGAATTTTATAATATGTCTGAGGAAACTGTTGATATTCCCAACGGCCTCATCTTTTTTCTCTGATATTATGCCTTTGCATTTCCTGCGTGTTACAGTTACATTATTAGAGCAGATGGGACAAACGGGGCGGCCACCCACAAGGCCAACTCTAACCATCTCCAGTGGAGGTGAAAGGTATGCAGCATGAGAGATGAAAACATCACCCTCCCATCTGACTTCCTGAACCTACAACACCAACATAACAAGTTGCTGTTTGACCTGGGAGACTGCTTATTATCAACATTTGTCGTTAATTAATTAATTTTCTTCCGTCTCTGCCCCATGTATGTGCATGAAGACGTGCAGTCATGTTGGACATATTGTGGACACACAGTGAGTGTCCTCAGCTGTTGTTTTTGTGGCGCTCCAGAGACAAAGAGAGAGATAGGGAGGGAAGGAAGAGGGGTGTTTGATGAAAAGCCCTCTCTGCGTGATAAGGAGAGCCACCAGAGTCCCTGGTGTGTGACAAGGCCTGGCCGCTGTCATCACAGAGCTCCTGTTGTGGCTGAGACCCTCTAAACCTTCCTCACCCCCACCCCCGTCCTCCCAGAGAGAGAGAGAGGTGGGGAGACGGTCAGACAGACAGACAGAAAGAGAGAGTCCAGACGGAGACCATGTGAGTGTGTGTCATATGGAACAGATTTAGTGCTAATGACCCCTCATCCCCTCGCTCTGTGCCCACCCTCTGCCACCCACACCCCCACCTCCGCATCACTCCGTCCTGGCCAGTATCATCCCTTCATGAGGAATGCTGGTCTGTTCCAGCTCCAGTGTCCCATGGCTTCACCCACCCAAGCACCCATTCACCCTTCCCTCTCAATAAATACCTTTTGTGAGGGTTCTCAGCGTGTTCCAAACGAGTGTCCAACCACTTTTAGGACTTGACCTCGACATCGACCTTCACCCGGCCCGTCGGCCTCCTGCACTTCCCGTATCTCTGTCACATTGACACTGGCATTCTTTCACGTTAGCGCATCGCAGCGCCGCAGATAGGCCTGCCAGACACCCCCTGTGCTCTCCCAGTATCTCTGTCACACACACACACCCACTCTCACACACACACATGGTTAATTGGTAACTAGAGTTTATGGGCAGCCGGGAACTTCTATTTCGTCTACGCTGCAGCGAGAAGACGCGTGAGATAATATGTCGGCTTTCGGTGAGTTATGAGCACACGTGTGAGTGTTTGTATGTCTGAAGGAGGGCGTGAGAGTGTGTGAGATCAGGGTCGTTACATGTACCGTTTTGAATTCGAGGGTGTGTTATCGTGGTGTCGTTTTAGTCTCATGGCGGTGTTTGCTGAGAGGGACGACAAACTTACGTTTAAACGTGGACAACTTTAGATTAAACACCGAATATTTGCTGTGTGTGTCTGTGAACTTCCTTTCATTCAAGTTGTCTTCTG
>CAKAOH010028963.1:0-16744 GCA_916701665.1 Sebastiscus tertius | reverse complement strand
CAGACAGACAGAAAGAGAGAGTCCAGACGGAGACCATGTGAGTGTGTGTCATATGGAACAGATTTAGTGCTAATGACCCCTCATCCCCTCGCTCTGTGCCCACCCTCTGCCACCCACACCCCCACCTCCGCATCACTCCGTCCTGGCCAGTATCATCCCTTCATGAGGAATGCTGGTCTGTTCCAGCTCCAGTGTCCCATGGCTTCACCCACCCGAGCACCCATTCACCCTTCCCTCTCTCCCCTCCCCTCCCCTCCTGGTCACTTCCTGCCAGAGCTTCTACCTGAAACTTGACACTTGGACTCGAGTCGGACTTGAGTCAGAAAACATGAGCACCTCGATGGCTGTGACACTGATTTGAGTTTAAAAGAAAGTCATGTTGGGACGTGGTTAGATCAGGAACAAAGGTTACTGTTCTGTTGATGTCGAGTCATTAATGGAGAAAAATTGTGAAGCAGGTGGATCCAGATGTTTTGGTGGAGGGAGCAGATGCTCTGTCAGGTTTAAGATGGATGAATCAAATGAATGGTGTTTCAGTGATAGAGAAAAGAAGGATTATAGGAACGGAGACAGTGTTGAATTTCACCTGGATGTTCTGCTCTCACAGCCGTCAGAAGACCTGAACAGATCTACTTTGCACCGTTTTAGGATTAAATGATATCAATAAATACCTTTTGTGAGGGTTCTCAGCGTGTTCCAAACGAGTGTCCAACCACTTTTAGGACTTGACCTCGACATCGACCTTCACCCGGCCCGTCGGCCTCCTGCACTTCCCGTATCTCTGTCACATTGACACTGGCATTCTTTCACGTTAGCGCATCGCAGCGCCGCAGATAGGCCTGCCAGACACCCCCTGTGCTCTCCCAGTATCTCTGTCACACACACACACCCACTCTCACACACACACATGGTTAATTGGTAACTAGAGTTTATGGGCAGCCGGGAACTTCTATTTCGTCTACGCTGCAGCGAGAAGACGCGTGAGATAATATGTCGGCTTTCGGTGAGTTATGAGCACACGTGTGAGTGTTTGTATGTCTGAAGGAGGGCGTGAGAGTGTGTGAGATCAGGGTCGTTACATGTACCGTTTTGAATTCGAGGGTGTGTTATCGTGGTGTCGTTTTAGTCTCATGGCGGTGTTTGCTGAGAGGGACGACAAACTTACGTTTAAACGTGGACAACTTTAGATTAAACACCGAATATTTGCTGTGTGTGTCTGTGAACTTCCTTTCATTCAAGTTGTCTTCTGTAGCCAAATGCCGACATTTACAATTAACACTTATATAAAACATTTATTTCTTTTGCTCCACTAATCCACATTCATTGCACAATAATTCAACAAGGTTTTTTTTTTTCGAGGGAGTTATTTCCCCCCTTTGACTCTTCAATCAATATCAATAAAGTGGTCTAGTTATCTATTTTACCCTCCTTCAACAACCAGCAGATCAATACCCATCTGTCATGGTTTCACCCGCTGAATGTTATCGCTTGTGCCGGAGATTAGCTCGCCGTAGCATCTTATCCTGACGTCTTCTGTTATCCTGAGTTATGTAGGTTAGAAGGAGGAGGAGGAGGTCTATCTCAGTGCTTTCCAGGCTTTACTTTCCCAATCGCCTCATACTAAAGAAATAATGTTTAGAGGGTTGCAGTGTCCATTCACCTGTAGATTATTGTCTTGATTAATCGATCAGTTGATGATGAAAAACGTGGATCAGTGTTTCCCAAAGCCCAAGATGACGTCCTCAAATGTCTTGTATTGTCCACAACTCAAAGATATTCAGTTTACTGTCATAGAGGAGTAAAACAAAAAAACAGAAAATATTCACATTTAAGAAGCTGGAATCAGAGAAAACATTAAAACATTACTCAAACCGATTAATCGATTATCAAAATAGTTGCCGATTAATTTAATACTTGACAACTAATTGATTAATTGTTGGGGGCTCTATTTGTGACAATAATTAGCATTTTCTGTACGTACATACAGTTGTAGTTTGTAACAAAACCCTAAAACTGAACTATTTTATCTATATCTTTGTTTTTGTCAAAACACACTGAACTGTTTGACATTTTCAAAAAGCCGCCCTGTCAGGATGTGTTCCCTCTAATATCTTACCACACACATTTATAACGTATCGCAACCTGTGTTTTGACCAACTTCTAACAGTGCTTCATGCCGTTAGTTGGTGTTTATACTATCGTCAATACATTTTCAATTTCTGTGGTGCACAATTGGTATCTATCCTGCAGGAGTATGTTTCTGTGATGTCTGAAAAAACAACAAATTTAGTATTTCATTTTGCAGTTTTCCTCTTTTCACAGCCTTCTAAAACAGAGATTCTCAAAGTGGGGTCTGTGAAAGGTTTTCAGATTCATTTAAATCATCATGATATACTGTATGTATATATATATATATATACACATATATGTATATATATTTTTAAAAACTATATATTTTTTATTTTATTGTATTTAATAAATTATTGAATTAATGAATGAATGAATTTATTTTATTTTTTATATATTTTTATTTTATTTTATGGATTTTTTTAAATCCTATATATTTTTATTTTATTTTTAATTTTTATTTTTTTTAAAAACCCTCTATAATATTAGAATCTACAGTATAATAGTTTCTAAATTAAGTTATTTTTACATTTGTTCTAAACTACGATAGTCTTGTAATGAAAATCTGATATTGTGACGGCCCTAATGTCTAATATCTTTCTGGCACATTTCTCTTGTGTTCTTTCTCATAATTAAAACTATAGAATTGTAAAAAATAGTCTACGTCAGATTATTCTTGGGGACATCCATGAGGGGGTCCCCAGTATATTCTCTATTTCATAAAGGAGTCCTCTGCTCTAAAACAACCTTGAATTAAGAAGAAAAAGGTATATCCTTGTTAACGCGGGAGCCTTTCTCTGTCACGTTGGTGTGGAGGGTCATCCATATCCCAGACTGTCACAGCACCCGACCAGGTCCATCCTTCATTCCTTTCTCATCCTTCAAGTCCCGACCACTCTCCCCCATCTGTCTGTCAGGCCGGGACTTGACCTCTGACCTCCGGAGGCCCGCCCATCTTGTTACCCCTAACCCCTCAGTTGATTGTGTCGCTGACCGCCAACGGTTAATACCTCTTTTTTTTTTCACTCTCGGAAAGCAGAAACATTTATTGCCGACGGTTCACAGAAAATGTTTGAACGCCACCTTTTTAAAAATGACACAAAGAAAATCAGTCAGGGTGAAAACTACATGAAGGTTCTGGTAACATTTTGAAATGCAGGAAAGCAGCCTGTATTAATGTTGAGATGATTTGTCTGCACGTGGTTGGATAGGATAATAATACCACCGAGGAGGATCAGCTCAGATCAGGCGTTGCCTTGGAAGGAGCCCCGAGGTGAGAGAGGGGGGTTTAGACGGAGCTCCTGAGGCGATGCTACTTTCAGATTCTGCTAGCTTTCCAACATCGTCGACCCGATCTTTAAGTATTTCTTTCAGTTCGTTCTCTCCGTCTCTCACAAACTGAAGGTCCTTTCAGACACAACGCGACAGCAGCACCACTGACCTCTGAAACACGTTATTTCCAACGGCTTGCGTCGCACCACGACAGCTTTTCGTTACCTCAAGCAAAGCCCAACTTTGAGCTGTGATGTGCGCCGAACCCAGCAGTGAGTGCAGCTCAACCTGCGCTGTGTCGCAGGCGTAGACTGCTCTCTTCCGCTGAGGAATTGACAGTTTGTGTAGCTGTATGGTCTTCCAGGTGGAGACAGTAGGGATTATACACGCTGCTCAGATCCAGAAACAGTTCAAGATAACGAAAAGGAAACAAAAGTGTGAACATTTGTCATAAATTTGTGACCCCGGGGAGGAAAACGGGAGAGGGCGATGAAAAACGGGAGTGTTGCGGTAAAATAGTATGACTGATAGTATGTCTGATATACTGTTATTTTACACGTGTCAAGGCGTGAATTTCACCCCGGTCAGTTCCGCTCACCACGTCTGAAGCACATTTCAGTCAAGAGTCAAAAATCCTGAGATGAAAGAGATCATCATTAACACTGAGGAACACTGTTCTCTTGAGAGGAATGACACCATTACAGAGACGTAGAAAAGGTAAAATAGTGTAGATTTAAATGTCTTTCATCCCCCATCCTTCTCTCTCCGTCTCTCCCCGTCTCTCCCCGTCCTTGTACCTTGATGCCTGCTTAATGCCCAGACTGATGAGCCCAATTTGGACTGGTTCTGCAGCCAGCCCAGTTTGATTAATGGCTCTAGGTGAGGTAGCATCAGCGCTGCCTCGTCCTTGTTTCATCACCCACACACACACACACGCACACACACTCAGCCTTGTAATTGATGACGGAGGGCCAGCCATTTGCAAACCAAATGTGGAAAAAGGGAGACAGAGCAAACGCTGCCTCTAAGACCTCTCCACCTCCCCTCTTTCTCTCTCTCTCTCTCTCCCTTCATATCTGTCTGTCTCTCCACCTCCTCTCACTATCTACACACCCGCTCTTTCATTAGGCATTTGTCACATTGATATGAAGGGCCGGGGCAGCATTGTGACATGCTCAGAGGGCAGTATAAATATTTGATTAGCCCTAATGGAAATCGTCACAGCGCACTAATTGCGCCACACATTATCTGAGGTATCAGCGGCGGACATCCCCCTTTGATCCTCCCTCCGTCTCCCCCCTCTCGTCTTCCTTCAGCCCATCTCAGCCTCTCTTTCTTTTGTTTATGCGGTTTATTTTGGGTCATATGCTGTTATCTACCCCCCCACCACCACCCCTCCGCCTTCCTGTCAGTAGCCTCTCTCGTTGTAGTCATCTCTCTCTCTCTCTCTCTCTCTCTCTCTCAGTGACGTCTCTGTCTGCCTCTCGTCTCCTCCTCGTCGTGTCTTCTGTGTTGTCCTCCGGTGCCCTGTTTTTGCTGATGTTCCCCTCTATGACGGAGCCGAGGCTAAATAGCTGCAAGGGCCACATACAGTACACACACAAATAGACGCACACAGGGGACCAGAGGACAATACACAGCCAGGAAGCAACGTGCACACTTGTTTTGCTCGTTCTCTTCTGGAGCTCATGATGTAGCACTATTACATGTGATGTAGACATTGAAGGGGACATCTCGTGCTCGTATTCAGCTCCATCTCGCCCTCTACACACAACAAACAGTGGAATCCATCTGAGAATAACTAACAATAGTTCATGTTGAATATGAATAATGTGGGATTATTCCTTATTTCATTTCTATTTGGCTATTTATACTTTATTATTACTTTATTTATACACTTTAACATGCTTTATTACACGGCTGTGTTGAAGACTCGATTCTGATTGGTCAATCACAGCGTTCTGCGGTCTGTATTACAGACCGTTGCTATGTATAACAGACCGTTGCTATGGGCGCAGCTCTGATTTTGGACTCTGGAGGACCGTTTTTGTGTCAAAATATTGATTTCTTAAGTAAGTAGCCGTGTAATAAGCGGGATAATGTACAGCGAGCGGGTCTTTGTTGTGAAAGAATTCCCTTCAGGGCGATGAGTCCACCAAGCATCGCCCTGTCAGGGATTCTTTCACAACAAAGACCCGCTCGCTGTACATTATCCCTTACTTAATGTTAAAACAAACTTTATTTTTCTGAATATACCTGTATTCACCCTCTGTCTCTTTAAGGCCCCCTCCCAACAAAGCCCAGTCTGCTCTGATTGGCTCGCAAGAAAAATACGGTGTACCTTTGCAAAGGTAGATCTCAAGCTGTGGGTGATATATTCTAATGAGCTTGCGTATGACATAGGAAGGGGGAGCCAAATCTGAATGGCTGACATATTTTCTGATCTAGACAGCCCACAAAAAGCTGACTGGCTCGTTTTATTTCACAGTTTGTGGGTTGGTAGACGCTCCAGATACCCAAATGAGTGAGTTTTTCATGATATGTCCCCTTTAAATTAAACCATAAAATCACTATAGAATCGATGGATGAATGAAAACAAATGAACGAGTCTCTGGTTAAGTCAGCAAACGTGTGTTAAATAATGATAATGGTTATGAAAGAAAACCCTCTTTGATCTTCTTTACCAACCGTAACGGGAAATGTGTCAGAAATGGCCGCAGCCTTAACCCCTTGAGAGTCTGTTGACTATTTCTAATCACCTGTCACCACTCAGCTCAGTGAATGTGCCTTTATTCTTACTTTTAGTAATACTTTGAATTCAAATTATATCCTCTTATGATAAACGTGCATCCTTTAACACAGTTGCGATCCTTTTAATGTGCACACAATGAGTTTTTTCTTTTTTTTATTCCTGACATGTCCTTCCTTAACCTCCATCCTGTTTGTATTTACTTGTTGTTATTTACGGCGCGTCTCCTGCAAAGATCTGTGACATTGTTCGGTGTTGCTCCTCTTTTCTCTCTCTCTCTCTCTTTCTCTCTCTCTCTCTCTCTCTCTCTCTCACCCTCCCTCGGACGTTTCCATTTAGCCAAAGACAAAACAAGTTAATTAGATCGGAAGTGCGGGCCTATCAATGGGGAATCAGTATTCAAATCAAGGCCTTGTCTGGACACAAACAGCAGGAAGCCAAACAAGACCCCGGCGCTGCTGAATGGGAGGACAGGAGAGGGAGAGAGAGACACCGACAGAAACACAGAGAGAGAGAGTCTGTAGTTGGCCAACACACACAGACTGTTTAGGTGCTGGATCGACTGTATTTTTATTTCCTTTCATGTCTGCGTATATCTGAATGACTTTTTACCCTGAAGAAACTCCAAACATCCAGTACGTTCTGCGTTGCCTCGTGTGAATATCGGTTCAAACTTGACACTTTGAAGCATTTCAATTATTTAATTCTCAGGTTGGTTCTGTGTGAGCTGCGGTTGCCTTCATTTATTCTCACTTTGCTCTCTTATTATGTTGTTACAACTCTCACAAGCTCTCCGCCCTCAGCGTGTTCTCTCTGTGAGTTAAATAAAGGTTGAGTAAAACTCAGGGGTCCATAAACTGGGACACTTCCACTTCCACAATTAGGCAGCGCAGTATACGCCGCGTACTGCATGCCGCTATTATGTAGACAGGAGATACAGGGACTCTGAAATAGCATGCCAGCTTACTTTAAAGGTCAAACGTGTCGCATTTAAACATCGATAACGGTAACTTGGATTGTAAGTTTGTTTGTTGTAAGTGAGTTGTGGCACAATCAGAAGTGCGAACAGAGCTGAGTCTTTCAGAGCGTCTAGCACAGGCAACGTGGATTAACACCTTTATTTGTTCAGTACTGTACAATTGAAGGCAAATACATGCAAAGCAATGTCAGAGGAGGAGGTGGAGGGAGAGGGGGGCTTGTAAGTAACAACATCCTGTTTGTGACAGGAAGCAGCGAGCTTTGTTTAGAGAAACATGACCTTAAAACGATCATGGCAGGAATATTACAGGAGAGAGAGGACATCATCTGCTTCTATGTGTCATAATAAAGAAACACAATTCATATCATATGTATGTATAGTATATACAGTATATTGATATTTATAAAAAGGCTGGTTTGCACCTTTAGAAACATGTTTTGCATCATCTCAATATATGCACATGCAGACACAAAACAAAAAAAAGCATTTTTAATAGAGAGCTACAGGAATGAGTCCTATAACTCGGAAATCAGTTAATATTTTAGCACTTCCGGTTCCTGAATGCCTGAAATCAGGTCTGTGGTTAACACAAGCTTAGCAGATTTTAAGGTTCTTTCTGCGGCATAAAATACATCAGTAAATATCCAACTTGTGAATTTCGAAGCTTTTATTTGTCTTAAGAAAGGCGGTTGCTAACGAGTGGCTAAATGAGACGACTGAACGTCATCACGCCGACTCGTCCTCCTTTACAGCCTCTTTGTGTAAACTCGTGCTCATGCAACCGTGGTGTACTTTGTACACTTTCTAGGTTTTTACTTCTGCCGATTGCATTCACACTTCAAAAATTATAAAAGGGGTTTTCATTTGTGGAGATTATCTCACTGAACAACACATGTAAATATCATAAACGCGTGTTTACCACAGAGTTTATTTTCTGCGATAATCCAAAACCCAATGCAACAATCCCATTGGCTTTTTGTGGAGGGAACCAGGAGGATGCTAACTTCCTGCTTGGCCTTCAAATACACGTCATCCCTGCAGCACTCTAGAGCTGAATCTGTTGTGTTTTTGGGTGATTCTTTATGTTCATATAAACTCAGGGAATTACTCCCTCAGTGATCCTCTCTGGCTTTCATCCCTGCTCCTCTGGATGTGAATACAGCATCAACTAGAATATCACCATTCATGTATCAGATGCACACACACTGTTACAACAATAAATACAAACCGATAAATACAGCTGTCACACACAAGTTCAATATCCAGTTATTATAATACATAAAACAGGTACATTTTAAAATATTTCATTGACAAATTTAAGAGCAATCAGAGCACTAGTTTCTTGATCTTTTAAAATGGACTTAAATCCCCCCGCAGTAATCAGCTCTGACCATTTCATCTCCTTCTGTACATTATACTGTACTTTATTCATAATACTTTTAGTGTATGCATGGCTTTGTTTATGTCACATATGGAAGTGAAAGAAAAGGAAAGGGAGAGGAGGAGAGGAGGAGAGGAGAGGAGAGGGGGGGTGGGAGGAGGGAAAGGTCCCATTATCTCATGTAGAGGGCCACCTGAGCTAAAGACAGCCATTTGTTCCCAAATCGACCTGTCGACCCCCGCCTAATTACCAGCCAATTATTTCCAAATGGACCACATTCACCCCACACCCTGCACACTTAAAGAGGAGAGGGACCAAATTGCCTCTCTCTCTCTCTCTCTCTCTCTCTCTCTCTCTCTCTCTCTCTCTCTTTCTCTTTCTCTTTCTCTTTCTCTCTCTCTCTCTCTAACTCAGTCGTTCCTCCGATCCCATCCCGTCTTTCTTTGACTTTCTGCTTCTCTTGTTTCAGCATTTTTTATCCGGTGAGAAATACTTCTTGTTGCTTTGCAGGCGCCGCCCACTCAACCACACACTTCATATTTATTCCCAGTTCACTCTCTGGTCGTTAATGAAGTGGCCTAATTATGGGAAGATTTGACACTGAGCCTGTGTGGGTGTTAGATTATTATCATTTTCACACATACGTATTACGATGCAGCTCTCATAGAGCTGCTTCATATCTCTATATCCTCTCCCTCTCTCTCTCTGGCACCGGTCAGTCTCAGCTGGCCGATGTGTATCGATGGGTCCGGCATGCAGGAGCCACCCGAAGGAGAAGAAGGCTGTGCCCCTGTTCCCAGAATTCTTTGTGGTTGGCCTCCATTGTTCGCCACCACTTGTATACAGTATTGTCAGACTGATTGTGAGCCTCCGCTCTCTCTCTCTCTCTCGCTCGCTCGCTCCGTGGACGGCCAGAGAGCAAGCAGAGTGGAGGAGACGGAGCGTAGAGGGGATGAGGAGGAGGAGGAGGAGGAAGGGAGCAGTAAGCATTGTGTCCCTTTGCTCGCCATTCTCCTGCCTTCCCATCTGTTTCCCTCTCTTCCTTCCTGTTTCTGTGGGATAGTGGACAGATTAGTAATAGCACCGCCACAGCTCCTAATAGGGGAAGTCATGGTCGGGAAATACGATGGATCGGTTCGAGATATCATCTGGCCGAGTGGCGCAATAGTTTTGAACTCTGACACCTCGCTGCTCGCTGGCTGACTTTGATCACTTTGGTGCAGAGTATGTGTGAGTGTGTGTGTGAGTGAGTGTGTGTGTGTGTGTGAACGTGTGTGTGAGCACAAAATGGATTATATTGTTTTGCTTTTAATCCTCCACCTTCTGCTGTTTTATTCATCTTGTTAATGTTAAATTAGGGCTGTCAATCGATTCAAATATTGAATCGACTGCATGTGATTATCATAAAGTGGGCATGTCTGTAAAGGGGAGACTCGTGGGTACCCAGAGAACCCATTTACATTCACACATCTGGAGGTCAGAGGTCAAGGGACCCATTTGAAAATGGACATGACAGTTTTTGTTGCCAAAATTTAGCTTAAATTTGGAGTGTTATTTCCTTTGTGACAAGCTAGTCTGACATGGTTGGTACCGTTGGCTTCCTTTCTAGTTTCATTTGATGCCAGTGTCTTCACTCTAGCTTTGCACAACCTCCGAAAGATCGTTAGCGATAAAGTGTTAAAGAAATTAGTGTCGTTTAAACTAATTTGCGTTAACGCTAGTTTAAATCATTTGAATGTTATTTACTGATATGTTTAAAGGAAGCGTATCTTGGTTGCATTCTCATTTACCTACAGTGAATATAAAAACACCTGCTTTACCTATATGCTATTAAATGAAGTAATTTAGGTAATCCTATAATATTACTACATTTGTTGAGGCTGAATCAGAGCGAGTTTGTGCTGCTGATGCATTGATTGAAGGACTGCAACGAACAATTGTTTTCATTATCAATTCCTCTTGGGAAGCTGTGATGCTTGATAAACAACTGAAGTGCTTCATTGATTCACTGGCTGTTAATTAAGAGTTGTAATTATGGGAAGAATTGGCAATGAACCTTCTCAGATTAAGTGTTTAGTCTATGAATTGTCCTAAAAAGGTTTAAAAAGCCCAGGTTTATGTCTTTATATTGCTTGTTTTGTCTGACCAATAGTCCCCAAAACAAAACAAAAAATCAGTTTACAAAACTTACAGTGCAAACTGAGAAAAGCATCCTAACATCTGGAAAGCTTTAATCAGAGAATATTTTGCATTCATGCTTGATAAAAGATGTAAACGATTTGTGGATTATTCAAAAAGTGTCAGACAGTTTCTCTCATTTGTTTAATAATTACAGCAATATTTGATTGCCTTAAATATAAATGAGCACAGAGCATAATCAACTACCCTCGGACATAATGTTAACAAAACCTGAACATGAAAGTCTTCACAAAGCCAGCATTAGCTGAAGGGCTGTTGTGTTGCCTTGCCTTATATTTGCAGGTGTTTTTGTTAACGTGTCCACCCCCTGTATCGCCTATTCTTCTCCTATAATATATATCCTATTGAGCCTCAGCTTAATATCCCCACAGGGATCATTTAAGCTTCATTTGATCTAATCTAATATACATATTCTCGAAAAGTTCAGTGTTACATGGCTTAATGTGTCCGCCTCAGATGTGTGTGTGTGTGTGTGTTCTGGTGTGTGTTGCGGGCTGAGACAGGCCTGCGTACCGGCCTCCTGGCTGAGTTTGAAGCTAAGTGGATTAGCATATCTCCCATGTCAGCTCCATTCACTGTGACAGCCTGATGACATGGGACCGTGTGACGGCCGCGACCCACCTGACGTCCGCGGCTCAGGCCTCCCAGCAGGTGGTCTGACTCTGGGAGGAGGGAGGGAGCGAGAGGTGGGGGGAGGGAGGGAGAGATAGAAGGCAAAGTCATGCTCTCAGCAGTTAGAAGAGTTGAGGTGGTTTTGTCTCTGATACTAGTTGAGGAGAATCGATGCTCTTTTTTTGATTCATAAATGAAGCTCTAGCACTACACTTAAAGCTGCAGTGGGGAGAAACGGTCACTATATCAGTAACAGTAGTGCATGAGACAGGTAATCTGAAACAAATCATGTCCCTCTGTGTCCCCCGGTCCTCCTAACGGCATCTGTAAGATTTCACAGACCGGAGGAAAACAACCAATCAGAGCTGATCTGGAGTCTGCCGTCTCTGAGCAGCTGTCAATCACTCGCCAACTCCGATCAAACGGTCAAACTAATGATCAAATATGAATCAATATTCTGTTACTGTAATGCCTATTTCTCTCCTCAGATGTTTTCAGAAACATCTTGTAGTGTACTGTTTAGCTGTAAAATGACAAAGTTTGCACAGCCAATACGAACGCTCTCTTTTTTTTTATTAAAAACTTTGTGTATGCCAGATGGTAAGAGAATATACCTAGACTGTGTTTGCATTAGGGCTGGGCAGTATGACAGTGCATATCGTCAAGACGATATAAAAATGTCTATTGTATATCCGTTTCTATCGCGATATAGGCTGGGCCTATATTTATTTCTTTTTCCTCTATAGTTCCACTTCAAACTATTACGTTCATTTTGCATTCAAGTTCTTAA
Source organism: Sebastiscus tertius (assembly GCA_916701665.1). Classification (NCBI taxonomy): domain Eukaryota; kingdom Metazoa; phylum Chordata; class Actinopteri; order Perciformes; family Sebastidae; genus Sebastiscus; species Sebastiscus tertius. The sequence continues at coordinate 4,635 of CAKAOH010028963.1, read as the reverse complement.
AATGAGAAAATACTTTTTATTTGTCATGTATTTAATTCACACAGGAGTATACAAAAATAGGTTTAAACCATGTGGTTATTTTATATAGACTATTATTGTATTACCAGAAAACATGCTATATGGTGATACATATTGTTATTGAAATATGATATGACCTATATTGTGATAGCTAGATTTTGGCCATATCGTCCAGCCCTATTTTGCATGGTGCATGTCCTTTAGTATGAAAAGAGCAATAATCATGTAAAACACAAAACCACAAACAATGGCTGCTGATACATGAAGTACTGCATTCACACCGTATTTAATACTGTTTTACTGTTTCTAGGAGTTTTTTTGGTTTGGTTTTCTTATTTGACTGGCAGTAATTTAACTCACGTTTGTACACTGGACTAAAGATAGATGTAATCGTCTGCTGATGCTCTGAAATAGTTTGTATTATTTTAAGCACGGAGCTTCTAATTGCAGTAGTTGAACTCCACGTTGCCAACCGGTTTATTATATCTGTTCACCTTGAGCACACTTTGCTTTCTGTAACTATATTTAACTAAAATCCAAAATCAAACATGCACACACCCCCCTGTCGTTCCTCCGCAGCACTCCCTTCTCTGTATCTCTTTATCTCCTCTGCTTCTACCTCTCCGTCCTTCCTCACTTCTCCTCTCCTGCAGACTCTCTAGTCTCCCCTGACCCACCTCACTCTCTTCCTCCTCCCCCCGCCTACCGCCACCCTCCTCCTCCTCCTCCTCCTCCTCCTACACAGTCTCGTGCCGGCCTAGCCAGGCAATACTAACACTTTTGTCAGGGTGATTAATAGCATGCTGGATTGTCGTTAATTCACTGGCTAATGACTGGAGGGAGCGGGCGAGAAGAAGAGAGGAGTGGAGCGCGGCGAGGCTGCAGAGTAATAGACTGATGTATGGGTGGAGGCTGCTTCCAGTGGCAGAGGTGAATATCATCACCCCCCCTGCTCCCCTCCATCCGCACCCCCACGTACCCACCACTACCACCTCAGACATACAGCTACTGTATAGTAACCACAAGAAGCTATAGGGTGTAGCGTGCACAAACACACGCAGGTGCATGTCACTCAGGTGAGGTTTTGGCACATAACACACAGCGAGCATGATTTTGCTTGATAGAAAATAGACAGTGGGTATTGTTTTTAATTCAATAGTTAATCAGGTCCTCCGGGATCAAACAGGATTTCATTTCATTACTGCACAATTAAGAGAAATTTTATAAAAAATCACAATATGGCCTACTGCAATTTTCCAATCATAGGATGAGGAGGAAATCTCAATATTTGTTAAAGGTCAAATGTCAAAATACCATTTTAAACTAAATATTGTCCTCCTGGTTTAGAAATCATATTCTACAGACTTAAAGGAAATGTCTTTGTTTGGTACAGATCCCCACAAAAATCACACCATACTAGTTTTAATATGCTTTTCAATGAAAATGAGAATGATGATGTAAAAATGATCTTTCCCTCTAATAACGCAAAATCAGGCAAATTAATCACAATTAAATATATTTATTTTTTTAAATCATGCAGCCCTTCTGTAAATGTGTTTTTTCAAAATATTGCAAACAAAATTTCAACTAATTAGTGTTATTTTGAGATAAATTGATTTGTGTTTGAAAGGAACAGCTGTGCGTTCCAGTGAGAGTAAAACTGAGAGTTTTAGGAAGATTTATTGAAGCTTTTTCGCAGATTTTTATTTGACTGCTACTCGTAAAAGTCACCGTTTTCACTTTTGCGGAAAAACTGCCAGAATTTGAAAAAGAGTTATCGGACCTCGTGAATATTGGAGGAGTATATTTGTGGTAATTGTTGCTACAAGATCATGAAATGCCAGAATCTGGTTCATTTTCCAATTAAATAAAAAAGTATGATCGCTGCGTCACATTGCCTCATTTTAGATATTGCACATATTGGATATGCAACAATATTGATATTTCAAAATAGTTTTGAAGCTGTACAAGAGTGAGGACTTGCAGTACGTACCTCTGACAGGAAGTCATTAAGATGTCATTGTATCAAACAAAAAATGTGACTTCACATTTAAGACTAAAACAATAAAACAAAAGACGTCTCCCTCACACACGTGCACGCTGACGTGCACACGGTCTAACCCTTTCTCCTCCCTGGTTAATAAGAATGGATGGGTTTGTTCTGCACGCTGTCTGCCTTGGTGCTCCCTTAGCTGGCTGTCTGGCCTCCCCAGTGGCCTGCTAAATGAAGCTGCACCAGGAGTGGGTGTAGGGACACACGCACACGTACACGCACACGCACACGCACACACACATGCACATGAAGGGGAAAAAAGAAAAGACACTGAGAAGTAGTGCAGTAGTTTGTTCCTACATAGGGGAAGGTGTTCTCTGCATCGGTTCTCCTTATATAGCATTAATGTCTGTAAAGGACATTTTTCTTTAACATTTAATTTACTGTAATTATTCACCCGGCGTTCAACTTCACGTTGTTGAAAAATTGTCTTAAAATTAAATTACAGTCAAAATATTCATATTGATTTCCTCCATCATGTCTCTAGATATTGACACGTAGTCCTCGCTGTTCCTTCCGCTGACAGATGTGTTCATAAATCTGACTTTCCAAATCAAAAAAGCCACCGTAGTGAAATAGGACCGAAACTATAAAAGTGATTTATGAATCGTTTTACATGGTGGGGAGGATTTGACTACGGTGGTGGACATTCAAACTCTGCCGACACCACCTTGTTTGTGTGAGTGTTTGTTGGAGGGGTTGATGACGTCACTGGTCCGGTGCCGCTGTCCCACCAATGTTTCCCCGCGATCAGGGGAGCCCTGCAGAAAGGGAAATATACAAAACATTTAGTAGTTCGGCTTATCTGGGAAAGTGGGTGTGTGGCGTTACTCTCAGCAGCTGCTATGGCGTCTTGGTTTAAATCAACTGTGGTAAAGTTTAGTTCTGCCTGGACAGGTTTGACCCTCGTTTAGATCTAGGACCGTTAAGATGAGATGCGTAGAAAGTGAGCTCCCTGTGGGAACGTTTTGGTCTCAATCATCAGTTAAATCACGTCTCTTTTTTAGTTCACTCTTTTCTCGTCTTATTTTCACATGATTACTCTTTTTCACTTTCTCATTTGACCTGCCGATCGTCTTCTTCCTGTTCAACACGTTCCCATCCCAACTCGTCACATACTGCTGCTTGGTCACACTTTAGGTTTAGGCAACAAATCCTCGTAGTTGGTCTGGCTTAAAGCTAGTAAAACGAATGAGACTTAACATTGTGAACACGGCACTAGGGCTGGGCAATATATCCATATTATATCATGATATGAGACTAGATATCGTCTTAGATTTTGGATATCGTAATATGGCAGAAGTGTCGTCTTCTCCTGCTCTTAAAGGCTGCATCGCAGTAAAATTATGTATTTCTCTGAACTCACCAGACTGTTGTAGCTGTTCTATTATTCTCCTTTTCCCACTTAATATTTATATCCACATTACTGATGATTATCAAGAATCTCAGTTGTGTAAATATTTTGTAAAAGCGTCTGTATTTGACGCTCTGGGAATGAGGACGGGCTGTCCTGTTTCATCCAGCTCCTTTCTCCATCTCTCTCCATCTCTATCTCCATCCATCCTCTCTGTTTCTCCCCCCTCTCCCCCCTCCTCTCTCCACTCTTCCCCCTGGGTGATGTTTGCAACTCAATTTGGCAAATGTAACTCGATATTGATTATTATTAATATTTATCATGTTTGTGAACATGTTTTCTTCTAGTGCTATTAATCTGCCCTGTTAATAAATGTCTGCAGCAGCCGGGGCCCCGGGGCCCCTCGGGACCACAGGGCCACCACACACACACACACACACACACACACACACACACACACACACGCGCACACACCTGCTCTCAGCTGCAGGAGGTGGCCTGCTGTCTTCTATTTGCCTGCAGGCTTTATCCCAGCGTATACACACACATATAAAAACACACACACTATTGGGTGAGGGAATGCCTTTAGGCTGCTCAGCACAAATAACACATCAATACATCAGCCGCGTTGTATCGGCACTACACACACACACACACACACACACACACACACAAACACAGAAGTGCACGCTCAACGTATAAAAACACACACAAAGGCTCTCCAGCCTGTTCCTTGTTGAGCTGCAGCGACCACATTCAGTCCAGTTGTCTTGTTGTTTTTATGTGGAAATGTTCACAAGTGCTGTGATTATATGTTTTACTGTTCAAATACTACAAGAGAAAGAAAGAAACTAAAGCACAGAGAAGGAGAGAACAGGCTAGAGACAGCTCCCCCTAGCAGCTGTTAATAACCTGATAACCAGTCAGAGATAGACACACACACACACACACACACACACACTGAAGACTATGCCCCGCATGTCGCCGAGCAATGAAGTATGTGTGCATTTCAACCTTTGTACAAGTTCGTGCACGGCGTATGTGCACAGATAATAAATGAAAACACAAATTCATGTCATTTTTAAAGTAATAAACAGAGTTTTACCACATAAAGACAGAAACAGTTTAAACTGTGACTCACTATAGCGTAAACTTTAATGTAGCAGTGAAGACGTGTTATTGTGTGATTGTTATGCAGAGCAGCAGCGGT
>CAKAOH010028962.1:0-29872 GCA_916701665.1 Sebastiscus tertius | reverse complement strand
CACGTTCAAAGTCACTTAAATCCCCTTTCTTCCCCATTCTGATGCTCGGTTTGAACTTCAGCAAGTCGTCTTCACCACATCTAGATGCCTAAATGCATTGAGTTACTGCCATGTGATTGGTTGATTAGCTATTTGTGTTAACAAGCAATTGAACAGGTGTGCCTAATAAAGTGGCCGGTGAGTGTACATGCTCGCATATAATATCTCAAGCTTCATATTTAGCTTGTAGTTGTGGGATTTGAACTATAATCTTATTGGAAATGTAGTGATTTTCTTACCAACGTTGTTCCTCACTTTCCTATAATGCATTTCAGACTCTATTTCAGTAAACATGCAGTATGGAAGGTACTGTTGTTTACTCAGAGATGGTGGAATAAAGAAATCTGTCAGAGACTCTGTGTCTCTGATTCTGAGAGGAGTTTGTTTGTTTATTTGAACCATGGTGGTGATCTTTTTGCATGAGATACATACATCCATCCAAGCAGTTGCAGATGGATGGATGTATCTCATGCAAACGTTCCCACATTTCTCAGGGGTTCTTGCAGAGATTACAGAAAAACTTGTATTTTATTTCACAGTGAGATTACATCGGAACATGTTTGCTAATAGTTTTCACTCTCAACACAACACGGATATCATTGTGTGTAAGTGAGATCTATTACAGAAGTATTCTCGCAGAGGTTTTTGGTAACAAAAAATCTAACCTCAATCAATACTCTCATGTTTAATAACTGTTATTCAGCACATATAGTATTAGGGATGCACGATATTGGATTTTTGCCAATATCTGATATGCCGAATTGCTAATATTTCCCAACTAATTTCAAGATTCAAGATGTTTATTGTCACGCCGGTTGTACAGGTACAAACGTGTGAATAATTTTTGCTGGGAAGCTCCATTAAAATAATAAATTATATTACATTTACATTACAATTATAAAAGGAAATACTTTATACAAGGGCATATTAAGAACATATGTATCAAGAATATATACAGTATATACAGTATAAGATATAGTTTTGTGTAAGAATTTGTCGAATTAATTATTTTTAATTTTAGCTGATTGCTGATGCGGATATAAGCAAATTTTTTTACACCTAATTGTAAAGAACTTCAAGTTTCTCCTGTAGTGGAATCAACATATTATAATACCTAGTGTTATCGTGATGGCAGATGCAGACATAAAGCACAATGCTTTTCAAAATGTACACATTCACTGGGCAAAATAAGAAAATTATTTCAACTTAGGTTACCTGTAAAAACATGGCTCCAGACTAACTTTAACTAAATATATTCTTATGAAGCTTATTATATTACAAGCAGTGTTTCATTTTATTATCATTTCTGACTCGTCACTGCTTCAGTTTGCCGGGAGGGGGGCTGCTCTGACGGCCACGCACTTGTGTTTCTTGGAGAAATTGTGCTTTTTTAACGTTTTAATTCAACCGATGACGTGCTGATATCATCGTGCACGCCTATATAATATCTTATTATCTTTCTGTCTTTTCAAGTATAAAAATTCAAAATTACAGAACTGTTTTTTTTTCATTTTTTAATTAATACCTAATATGTTTGTTCGTGATAAAACAGATAGACTAATTCTATTCTCTGAACCGTGACACATTTGAATGATGGCATGTGTCCTTGTTTGCATCAGATCTCACTTCATGGTTACACAACCTTTTCCTTTTTCCTCCTGCTGGCCTCCTGGTACACTGATAACACTTGTCACACTTTAACAGGTGGTTCATCAGATGAGTTACAGCAGGTTGACACAAAGCAGAACATTGTCACTGTAACTTGACCCGGCCTTAAAATGCAGATATTTCTAGAATTGCCGTGATGTAAATAGCACAACTGTGACACTTGATATGTTGTGTGCCAATGTGTGAGAAACAGAAACTCAGGAGCCCTTCCTCCCTCCCTCCCTGTCCACCTATGATAATGTACTTCCTCTATGGCTGCCTGGCACTGTGGGAAAACAGAGATATGGTCTCTCCACTTCCTGATTTCACTTGACGTGCGTGTTTTATCTCCGCCTCCTCCTGTCACACCTCTGTCACATCCCTGCAGATGAACTATTCTGTGTTTGAACTGATAATGTTCACGAATCTCTGCTTTAAAACAGCACTGATTGTGAATTAACTGTAGCAGAAACCAAAAGTCACAGAGATACAGTTCATGAGGAAAAGATTCATGAAGATTAAATATTAATTATAAGTATATAAACAAATATAGCACCCCATCACTCTATATTATGCATTTGCTGCAACATAAGAGGTTGTGTTGCTCAGGCTCCATCTGTTTGGTGACGCCTGGAAGCTGCTTGACATCTCCTGGATCCATCTCTTCATATATATTCACATTATATGTATCATTTTATTTTGGTCATATGGATTGTCTAAGTTGTATTTTCATTATGTTATTACTCTGTACACACGACATCTATTGAACGTCTGTCCGTCCTGAAAGAGGGATTCCTCCTCTGTTGCTCTTCCTGAGGTTTCTTCCATTGTTTTCCCTGTTATTTTTTTTTATTCAATGAGAGGGTCACACTGTAAAGGACAGAGGGTGTGGTATCCTGTACAGATTGTAAAGACCCCTGAGGCAAATTTGTGATTTGTGATATTGGGCTACACAATAAAATTAATTTGATTTGAAGGTTTCCCTGTTTTGGAGGAAACTTATAATGCCCTACGACTTAACAAAGAAATTGTCAAACTTAGCAGTAGATCTCTTCAAGTTGACTATTATGCTCTATTTAAAAATCACATTATTTAAAGGGACTGTTTGCAACTTCTTACACGTATAAATCACCCCGGGTTGGTGTCCCATGCGCGCTTGCATATGCGTGCTAGTGTGTGGCTTCGCTGTTCAGACAAGACTCCAACACAAACTACAGTGAAGCACCAAAACCGCAAAGTTGTATCTAGTGAAGCCCGTCCGTTAAACAGTGTTCGCCGCGGTTGGAGGACGCGGGGGAGACCGTAGCTTTGGTCTCCAGGGCCGGAGTCTCTGCTGTACTCTGCTCCTCTGCTCCTCTGCCTGCCTTCACTCACACACCGCACTCGTTCTCGCTATTTCACTCCACCTCTCACGTTTATGCACGCACACTCCACACTGCAGAAGACTTCGTAGCTCTGAGAATATCTAGTGAATGTACAGTGGACGTTTGTGCAGAAATAAATGCTGCAGCTCCTCCAGACCAACAGAGGTTTCCAGTGTCTTGTGAAATGACGGGGCTCCGCTGCGAGTGACTTTATCGTCTCCGTTATCGTCTTCGTTATCGTCTCTGGCTTCGCGGTCGGGAGGCTGAAGCAGGAAAAGCCAACACTAGTATCAGCAGTGATTCATGGAGAGACCTTCGTCTAGTCAGCTAACATTACTGCCAAACAGGTGAAATATAGAGTGATATTGTGGTTTTAGCTGACATGTGTCGCCACAGTCCCTTTAAATGTGTTACCTAGTTAACTTTATTTAACTACATCACCTTGCGTACTAAATAAAGCTCTATTGTCCATCATGGGTGCCTTCCCCAAAAAAGCAGCCACTGACTCACTCAGGCTTGATGATGAAGCTGATAAGTAAAAGTAAATGATTGCTAGCCAGGCATGCAGTTACGTTTGTTTCGTCTGTGTTAAAGTTCTGCATACCTATCTGAAGTTTCTGTGTTTTTCAGAGCTTCTTTGGAAAACTAAAGAACATGTAAGTATTAGCAAAACCTCATTAGTGTTGCTGTTAATGCAATGTGCATGAAATATATTAGTACTGCAGCATCTTACCTCTCTTCTTTCCGTCAGACACACTGGACCTCCAGCTCCACCCAGAAGGACAGGTGAGATTTAATAAATGGGAAATATATTTTGATTCCTCCTGTCTTTATTTCCTCACTGGATTACATCAATGTATTTTTTTCCCCCAGACGACAATGCACACCTTGGGTGGCCACAGGATGAGTTTGTAAGTAGAAAGACAACAAGTTCCTGAATTTGATGTATTATTAAAGGTGATAAATTATTAAAATCTCATTATTATACCAAATTTCACATAAGCTCTGTTGCTTCTTTTTGTGGCAGTAGCGTATTGCTGCTTGTCCACCCCCCTTTTAATGACAAAAAGTGTTTCATGATGACTTTTTTGATCTGAATCTTGGCCTTTTGCTCACTTATCAACCAGTTATGTTGCTTATACTCCAGATTTCCTGCATAGTTTTACGCTGTTGTACAAAATATACTCTAAAATGTAGACATAAGGCTTTCCAGTCTTGAAACTCTTATACTAATGTCTCAGTATTCATGTGGTGATGAGTATTTGTGAAAATGCACCTTTAAAATAGTCACACTTTGCATTTTCTAATGGCAGGATGACGAGGAAGGTGACATGTATGAAGTGCCTCCCTGTCTGCCGGATGTGAAAGTCCCACAGACACAAGTAGAGGAAGAGAACGTTTATCTGGGTAACACCACTGAGTCATTACAGCAGATATATGGGGTTTAGGGTATAAACAGTTCAGCATAGACACCTCTGACAATATAAAACTAATCTTTTCCCTAAAATTTGGTTCCTTGATGCTACTTTTTGCAGAGAGGACGTCCAATCCTGCTCCTCCACAGAGGCCGGCTGCTCCTCCACAGAGGCAGGCTGCTCCTCCACAGAGGCAGGCTGCTCCTCCACAGAGGCAGACTGCTCCACAGTGGCCTCCACCCAGACCAGGAAAACCCTTGGTAACAGCTCACTGTCCTGGACGTCTGCCTCTGTGTGTCTCTGCATCCGTCAAGACATTTAAAACATGTTTAAAGTTGTTGCATTTCTTTTTAATCAAACAGTCTGCCATCCAGAAACCTCAACAGGATTTCTTCTATGACAACAAAGCCAAGAAACGTGAGTCATTCATCTGCTACACAAACAGTGCATTTGGTGATTTTGTTCATTCACTGTATAACCCGCCTCTCTTCATCTCTTCATTTCCTCAGCTCCTGAGATAGACAGAAAGGGGAAACCTGGGAGGAAAGAGCCTCCTCCACCGGGCCGCTCTGCTCCGGCTCCGGACCCTGCATCCATCATCGAGGAAGGTGCAGTGATCACTTCTACCAACACAAATAATCCTTCCATACAAGTACTTCATCAGCCTGTAAATGACTGTTGACTGAGAGGAAGGTCAATTTATCAATGAGGTGATATGGCCACCTCATATACTTAAATAAATATTAGTTTTTATTAGTCATGTGCTATTTACAGGAATACAGTCACTTGATCAACCAACTCCATGAAAGATTTTGCATTTGCTGTTGCTGCACCCCTGCTGTGTCATAGATCTTTACCAGGAAAAACCCTCCCAATGCACAGTCACAAAATATTGTGTTTAATGTTTTGAGCAGCAACGTTTTGTTTGGAGTAATAAAATTCAAGAGACTGAAGCTGTGACTGAAACAAAGAAGAGAGTGCCACCTACTGTTGTGCCACTGAGCTGCACCTTGAGTGTTTCAGAGACTCAACTTCCTTTGCATTCCAATACCCATACTACCATAATATTTAGTATGCCAGAAAAATATTTAGTATGTCCCAATACATAAGGAGTGTGCCAAAAATACCAGGATGTCCTACTACATCTGATTGCATTTTGCAGTATGCAAGCCTGCACGCTTTTCTGGTTATTCTGACCCACAATCCTCTGTGCAGCAGATATATGAGCAAGACGGTCAAAGTTTAAGGCAATATTATGATAAAGAAGAATGTCTCAATTGTATGCATACTGCATGCAACAGTACGTACTTTGTAAGGGCAGCTGTAGTACGTATTAAAAGTAAAAAGCCTTAATTAGCAAATGGATCTGCAAGAACACCATAGCAATCATCACTTTGCACCCAAAAAACGAGGAACCTGTCACCTTAATAGAAGATTATTTCCACTCTCTCTCTCTGGTGTTGATTGTCCAAAGCTTCAGGTGAAAGGTCATGAACTATCCGAGATTCACTATGTCCCACCACTTGGAGACATCTCTCTATTACACATTTCTGAATACCTGAAACCTTTCCAATTAATCTCACCAACTGTAGCTAAGAAGACGATATTACAAAACAAAATGACGTAGAAATGACAGTTAAACATAATGACAGATCATTCAAATCCAGATGAAACTTACAAGACAACATAAAATCCTTTGAAAACACCGGGTCCCCCTTCCTACAACACCTCTGGGTCTGTTTCTTCTTCTACTTGTTTGCCTTGTGCCACACCGATATACCACATCTGCACAAACAGTAAACACAGAATCAGCAGTCCTGCATCTTTCCCAAGTCTGTTTCATTACTCTACGTGTTGTTTTGGTTTAAATGCCTCCACCTGTTATATTAATAATATATTAAGTGACTGACTAAATAGGTGACACATTCTCTGATCAGCCGTGTTTGACTGTATGCACTGTTAACTATTTTTTAATATTGTAGTCACTTAAAAAAGCTAGAGGCCTGTATGACGCCACAACAACACAGATCACTGACAGTGTTTTCTTTCTGCATTTCAGATGTGTATCTAGATCCAAATGAAGAACAGGTGAGATAAGATAAATCAACAAAACCCAAAGCTTAATGCATAAAGAGGAGGAGGAGACAGCAAAGGGCCTTATTGGTATGAGAATATAACGGGTATATCGGATTGTAATGGCCATGCACACATGAAGATGATCGGATGTTACCAGCCACATAGCTGTGAATGAGCCGCTCATTACGAAGCATGAATGAAACTAATGCGAGCGCGACTTCAGTGCTTTGCCTGAACTTTAATGTTATGTGTCATTACTGAATGCTCACCCAACTGTTGGCACATTTCTCCATGTGTATAAATAAATATATTATGTATTTGTCATTTTGTGTTTCAGGATGATAATGATGACGTGTATCTAGAACCTGCTGGTAGGTTGCATCACACTTCACATACTTTAAGTTTGGTCTGTGAGTGACATCAAATCTCTTTTCCAGATGATGAAAAGTCTAATAAAAAATATAATTTCCTCTCCTCCTGCTCCTCAGCTTACTCTCCTGCCCCTCGTGTGATGATGCCTTCACCTCCCAAGACAGCACCTGTACCTTCCCCCATGCACAAGTAAGTGCACTTCAACCTGCTGCCTATAACCAGAGCGTGGTGATATGCACTAACCAGCGATATGATCTGTCCGCATAGCTTCATACTGCATGTCACATCACACAATGATGCTGCTGTGTTTTTGCCGCAAAATGCAAATGTGGCAGATTATATATCAGTGGCATCACACAGTAAATTCTTGGTACTAAACATGTAATGAAAATTAACATTCTCCCTCTATCTGCAGGATAAAGCCTCCGGTTCCCAGACCTCAGTCTGTGAGTGTGTCTATTCATCTCATTTCCTCATGCTAAGCTCTGTTCTCATTTAAAGTAAGGCTGTCAAGATAGAGGCATTTCCTACGTAGGAAATGAAACTCATCAGTGTGACACAGCAGTTACTTTCTGTTTCCCTCCTTCCAGAATGTATTCGTGCCTTCCTTGAATGAGTTAAAAACGGGTAAAGACCACATCTTCTCTACTTGTTATCAAATATCAGCACAAACCAAAAGAAATGATTTTGATCATGATGATGAAGATGCACATATCTTGTCTGTTTAGCTCCTTCAGTCGAAGCAAGGCGTGCCTCATTTCCTATCAAACCCCTTCCACCAAATACCGGTGTTAAACCCCCTCTGCTTGCAAACCTGAAGGAAGCTAAACACAGGTAAGAGGTTTGTTAGACACATGAAACATTAGTTAAAGGTCTTATTGATAACATTTTTATATAGACAAATATTAAAACAAAAAAAAAGATACATCTACAGAGAGTTTTTTTGTCATTTCTTGAAAAACAATTATTATGATTGTGAATTAATCATTTAAAAAATGTTGGTGGGTCCGAAATGGATGTTTTGTTTATCTCTGTGGAAGATATCTGACGTTCGTTTCCCACTTCTAACAAGGCTTATGAGCCAATAGTAAAACGACGTTGGTATCACGTGGTGTCTCTGGGTCGTCAGTTAGTGTGGAAAATCGGATAAATGGCTGAGATTGACGGTAACTGCTTGGCAACGACTTGTTGTGAAGTAAATGCAATGGAACAGGGGAGGGAGAATGCGACATCTAGTGGCCGAATGTTATAAATGTTTTCAATAACACCTTTAAACATCTACAATGCAACATACACATTATTGTAGGGCTGTGTATTGGCAAGAATCTGGCGATACGCATCACGGTACAGGGGTAACGATTCAATATATTGCGATACTGTAAGCAAAATAGATATATTGTGATTTTTTTCAAATCCAATCTTAGGAAAACTGTCATAATATAAAGACACATCACCATATGTATAAAATCTGAGTACAAATAAAGTCCCTATGTGAAATAGCTACTATGAGGATTAACATCATCACACATGAATACAGTTGGGCTCATTGGATCCACAAGAGTCTCAGCTATACAGTGATACCCAATTTATGTGATTCATGACGGTTTAGGGACCCCAGTGTGCAGAAATATTCAAATACATCATTTTAGAATAAGCGAAAATAACACATTTGTAGTGCATGCATATGTCTGTAAAGGGGAGATCATTTTCATTCACATATCTTGAGGTGAGAGGTCAAGGATGCTACGGATGGAACGGTACACAAAATTCACGGTTCAGTATGTTCCTCGGTTTTGGGCTCATGGTTCGGTATGTTTTTGGTATAAAAGGGAAAACGAAGTGCCAGGCAATGACTTGTTGTGAAGTAAATGCAGTGGAACAGGAGGAGGGAGAATGTGGCATCTACTGTAGTGGCCGAATGTTATCAGTAGCACCTTTAAAAGTGTTCAAACTGCAATGATTTACATTCATTCCCAGCACGTTTTTGCAGCTGTAAGTGCACATGTACATCAGAATTAAACTTAAGTGTATAACATTAGCCTTCTTGTCTTGATTCCAGCCTTCTGAATCCTCCGATGGCAGACACTAAGCCTGTGGGTAAGAACACATTTTTCAAAAAAGTTATTTTTAATCCCAAGAGATGACTGTGATCATTAGGGCTCTGCTTAGATTCTTTATTTAAAGCAATCCAAACATTGCATGGATCGTACTCTCTTTAAACATATGCCTGTTGCCAAGTAAGGATTTCCCAAACCTGGGAAAACACTTGACATGTTTTCTATCTGTTTGAAGCCTCCTCTGGTGGTACGAGGGCGACCAAACAATCTGGGAATGAGGTATTTTATCAATCTGCACACGGAAAATCTAACACACAAGTTAGTGCGGACTGGTTGTTGATATCTTTATGTCATATTACAGGGCAAAGAATGGTTTGCTGGGAATTGCAACAGAAAGTCAGCTGAGGATCTCTTACTGAGGGTCAACAAGGTAAACCAGTTAATACCTTTCTGATTCATTTAATCAGCTAATGATGGGAGTCATTTCAACCCCCAATCCGTTTTTTATTCAACCAATCAAACACAAGGGCTTCAGGCGAGGGTGTTGCACAGACAATCTGCTGGATGTTTATGTGCATATTTGTGCTGGCGAGCCAAACCTTAGTCAGACACCTTCAGGGCCTCCATGATGGTGATTGTTTTCTCACCATTTCCTCCACTGCTTATCCATCCCTCACTTTTATTTCGACTTCCCTGATCTCTTTTGGCCCTTGTTCTCGCATCAAAGCTTCCCAAATGTTACTTCTACATTCCTTTTTATTCCCTATTCTTTGTGTCAACATGTTCCTCTCTCTCTTTCTCCTCATTGTAGGACGGTGCCTTCCTCATACGACACAGCTCAGCCCAGGGCGCCCGCCAGCCGTTCACCCTCGCCGTGCTCTACCAGCAGAAGGTGTACAACGTTCCCATCCGCTTCCTCGAGGAGACGCAAGGTTACGCTCTCGGAAAAGAGGGCAAGAAGAACGTAGAGGTGAGGAGGGCAAATCAGATAGAGAGAGAGAGAGACAGACAGGAAGGGGATTTCAGGCTTTTCATTTCATTACCTCTCCCACTTTATCTTTCTCTCTCAGATTTTCAGCACCCTCGACGAGATGATCTCTCACCACAAGAATAACCAGCTGCTTCTGATAGACAGCAAGAGCCAGGCCAAGCACACGACATCTTTAACCTATCCTGCACGCCCTTAAAACTGCACCACTACGACCTTCATATGGGTTATATAAGGATAATTGCACAGTTTGAAAGATTACTGTGGGTCAACTGTATGTCACAAAGATGTAGTTACAACTCTCACTACTATGAAATCACAGCTGTCTTCTTTATGTTAAATTTAAATAGACAATACTAACTTTTAATGTGCTGAAACAGAGATTATGTAAATGTCACAAACAAAGAAATCAGAGATCATAAAGTTTATGTGGTTTGACTGAATGATTTTCCTGTTTTGTCATCATTTTAGCAATGGTTACCTGTTCTCTATAGAGGAAAATATCTCATGTATGTTTCCGCCATCGTATGAAGACGTGATGACAGCGTCATTCTGCTGTTATAAGATATAAAACTGCTTCACAAGAGCCTCCCAGTTTGCAGCTCAAACGTTCACCATCACTTTGTGCCTCCTGCTCATCATCATCATTACTGTATGGTCATGTGTGATCATGAACCGTTGAGATAAATGTCTCTAAGAAGCTGTGATTTTTTTTATTTTAGTTACAAGTATAGATTTGGTGTGTATCTTTCCCCAAGTTTGTTTGATGACTTTGATTTTAAATAAACGGTATGTTACAGGTGTCTTTTCAGTGTGATATTGTGTAATACAACAACAAAATGCATCTGCTTTACATTTTTATTTCATTTATTTTACCACAGTTTCCCTATAATCTACTGTTGTTGGCCAGTAACAATGAGTTAATCCAATCTAATCCAAATGTATTTATAAAGCACATTTAAAAACAACAAAAGTGCTGTAGAATTACAGATAAAAAACCCATAAAAACAACACAATAAAACACTAAGACCAATTTAAAACCAACAGGACATTAAAATAATAAAAGCTCTCATGCCGAGCTAAAAGCCAAGGAATAAAGGTGCGTTTTGAGGTTTGATTTAAGAACAGGCAGTGTGGGGGACAGCCCAACATGTGGAGGCAGAGCGCTCCAGAGCTCTGGAGCTGAAACTGAAAAGGCTCGGTCACCCCTGAGCTTTAACTTTGACCTGTAGGACAGTCGGAAGCAGCTGGTCCGTGGATCTGAGTGTCCTTGATGAAAGATGTGGTTTTAAAAGGTCTGAGAGATAAGTCGGAGCTTGCCCATTTAACGATTTATATGTTAATAATAAAATCTTAGGATCAATCCTAGAACGCACAGGGAGTTAACTTGGACTACGGTCTTTATTTGGGGTTTCTGAGGTCCATTTAGAGGATTCATGTGGAAGGTTGATGAAGTCCTTTGGGTAAACTCAAACCTCTACTGTTGTCAAACCTCTACTTGTGATGGATCCTCGTCAGTGAGGGTCAGTGTGGTGAGTGCAGGGTTTGTGGCTTTAACCGAGACACCAGGAGCTGTGTGTGTGTGTGTGTGTGTGTGTGTGTGTGTGTGTGTGTGTGTGTGTGTGTGTGTTTTGCCTTCCAGTGGCAACTGACCAGATGCTGTTGGTTACACCTGCTTCCTGTCAGAGTGAAACCACGTTCTCTGTGGCCAAACCATAAATCCTGGGCCTGTCAGGATACGACACAGCAGAACTAAGAGTGTAGAAAACAACATTATCACATATCAGAGTTAAATCTAACACCACCAGTCACTTTCTCAGAGTGGTATATCAGCTTATTAACAATAAGAGCCAACACTGTTATTGTATTTTACGGTGACTTTCAGGCGAGGCTGACTTACTGTAAATTACATATAACGTCTACACTATATAGGCCAACTATAGAAGATGCATAGCCCAAGTATTATAATAATATAGCAATAAAACGACAGCTGATTATGACTGACAGTATAACATGCTTAAAGAAATAATAAATAGGAATAAGTCACAAGAGATTGCTGATACCGGCCGATACACACGCCAAGATGTGAATAAGAGAGTACTGGCACTTCTTTTTTTTCCACGTCTAGCACTGACTACATCTATAATGCTATTCAAATTAAAATAACTACCTGTTACGATGTTTTGTGGTAGGTTTATTGGGCATTTAGATGTAACAATTACAGCATAGGCTAATGGCTATAATGTGAAAGCCATGAAATGACTTACAGAACGTGCATCAGGACATTATGGCTTTAAGTTTTTAGAATTGACTCATGTTTTTACAGTAATAACACAGTTTAACGTTGTCTTACTGTGTTACCTGGTGGATTTCAGTACAGGCTGAAAGTGCAGAAAGCTCGTTCAGCCGGAGCTGCTGTATTTGCATAGAGGCCGCCGGTGTAAATGAGTACTAAATAACTTCCTGGAGCCAGTGTGATTTGGCAGGTGGGTGTAAGGCATCTTGTAGCTCTGTAACAGGATTACTGCCGGGATTGAAACCTAATATATTCTCTTCATCTGAACCCACTTATTCAGTCTATTTTTTATATCTTATTATTTTACTTACTGACTATCTTTATTGCGTACTCGCTTATTTATTAGATCTTATTTTGTTTTTTTTACTGAGGCCTCTTGCTATTTGCACTGTAACCCTCTGCTGCTGAAATCCTGCAAATTCCCCCGCTGTTGGACTAAAAAAAGGATTATCCTATCTTATCTTATCTTAAATTTTAAATTATACGTTTAATTTCATAGTTCTTTGTGCATTTTTGTCTTTATTAGGTAGTGCAGGTAAAAAGATGACAGGAAATGAGGGGAGAGAGAGATGGGGAATGGCATGCAGCAAAGATCCCTATAGCTGGACATTTCAATTACATGGCGAGCATTACGAGGACGCCCGAAGGCAGAGATTTTTATTCAAAAATATAATAAACTACATAAACTACAATGTCATGGAGACCTATTACCACTGGTTAATAACATGACTTAACAGATCCTCTGCTTTATTAACAATATAAAAAGATTTCAATCTACTGTATTCTTACTGTTACTTTCTGTGTGTTAACAGGAGCAACTACACACGTCCCAGGATGATCATAAATGTCTTTACAACACCTACTTCTTTCCTTCCATATGAAACTTAACCACATGTATCAGTTGAGGAACTTAAAACTGTATTGCGTGAGTCAGATCCTTTGGAACAGTAGCTTTTTTGATTTCAAATTGCGTCTGTGCTGTCCACATCCTCTGTGTAATACTGACTCACATCAGTGGTGTAAAGGCCTTTGTTGATTTTAAAAGGAAGTCTTTTTTTTCAGACCAACCGCAAACAGCTGACAGGTCTTAACAGGCTTTTAAACGTGAATTTTTATACTGTTTTCCATTTTTTTCCATGTGCAGAAATGTATCCAACATTGTGTAAGAACAGGAAGTTTGTCTTAATAGCAAACTAACAGTGGTGGAAGAAGTATTAAGACATTTTACTTATCTTAAGTAAAAGTAGCAACACTGTAGTAATGCTGCATTCAAAGTCTTACTTAAAGGAACAGTATGAAACATTTTGGGGATCTATGAACAGAAATGGAATATAATATTCATAACTATGTTTTCATTAGTGTCTAATCAGCTGAAACTAAGATTTGTTGTGTTTTTGTTAGCTTAGAATGAGCCTTTCATATCTCTCTCTTTCACGGAGTCCACCATGTTGCTCTGCCACAGAACGGACACACCAAACTCTGGCTCTAGAGAGAGCCTTTCACATTTTTTTTACGTTACCTGAAGGCCACTGTAGTTCTCCTTCAGGCTTGTGAAACTGCAGTAACATGAGCCATAGAGTGCAAAACCGTGGTACCGCCAGCCGCCGTCTGACTTCCGTTGCTCCTAAAGTAGTGTTATTATGGTGAGGACGGCGTCTGACGAGGCGAACAGCGTTACCACGGTTTGCACTCGGAGGCTCACGTTACCGCAGTCTTGGAAAGGAAGGAATGAGCGGAGGGATACTCAGTTGGTTGCAATCTGCAACCACACCACTAGATGTCACCAAATGTCAGCTAACATTACTGCCAAGCAGGTGAAATATAGAGTGATAGTGTGGTTTTAGCTGACGTGTGTCGCCTCACTGTGTTGAGCGATGCTCGTTCATGTCTATTTAGAGCGAGCACAAGCGCGAGCAACAGGACGCTGACTTTTGTTGACTTAACGGCCACAGGTGTCGCTGTTAACAAGCATTTCTGATTCTTACAAACAGTCCCTTTAAGGTACATTTTGAACAAATAAAAATGTGCAATTAATCATGATTAAATATTTTAATTGATTGAAAGCCCTAATAAGAGTTTTTTAATTGTGCACAACCTGCTGCTTGCACCAGGCATGGTGGAAATGATGAGGATGATGAGAGTAGATGAGATGAGGAAGTCTAAAACAGTTTCAGCTCCTTGGAAGAAAAAAAAAAAAAAAACACATTGAAACGTCAGCAGTGCTCTCTGGTACAGATATACGTCATCCATACAAAAACACACTTCTCTGGAAAGATGTGTGTGTGATTCTAGAGAAATCATGCAAAGGTGGGGCGCGCTGGATCACGAGCACTGATTTCACTGAAGTTGGTGGGAATGAAGGCAGGAAGGGGGAAGGGGCTGCAGGCGGAGGGATACAAGCTGCACATCCTGCACACATATTGACAGCTCTGATGAGGGGAAATACATCCACAACACGGGGAGCTTAAAAGAAGTCATCACTTAGAATATATTTTTTTAGGACAGCGCTTTATCCTTACACGCGCTCGCGGATGAGCTGGTTTACGCACCAGTAAGCGCACTACTTTTCTTTGCGGACGCGAGCAGTTTTTGTGACTCAGGACTGGCGTAGTGGGGCTACTGAATGGGAGCAGTCTCTGGATTCGTGCGATAGCAACGGAAGCCACCCAGACTACCCACTGCTGCACATCATATCTGACTTTTTGGGGACGTTTTTTAGGGCACAAACAAGAACCAGATCACCTCTATTCCTGCTGCTGTCCCCTTCCCCCCTTTCCTTTCCTGTCCTTCCTTCCTCACGGATTCTCCACACAAATAGATAAATCCTCCAGTCATGGCTCAGATACTGCCGATACGATTTCAGGAACATCTGCAGGTAAGCAAAAAAAAAAAAAAAAAAGCCCTAATATTATATTGCATTTCTGTTTTTTTTCTTCCTTTTACGCATTTATCCATGTATCCATGTACGCACCTCCATATGTAAGATCTGCGCACACACACACATATGGCACATGTCGCATTTAAATGGGATCTGGAATAGAGCTGCAGGCTGCAGGCTGCTGCTCAATATAGCTACAGGCCTAGTTCTCCTCTACCGGCCAGATGATGACTTGTAAAAAATTGACCAGTCAGATACAGCAGCTCCAATGCGGATCAGTGCGTGTGCATGTGCGTGTGCGTGTGTGTGTGTGGAGATACATAACAGCCGCAGTTTTTCCCTTCAAGTGGAAAAACGCTGCTGTCATTTCCAATCCGCTGCAGCGTCTTCTTCACACTTTCTGTTGCAGCAGCAGACAACTGAGCTCAGCTGTTGGTGGAACAGGAACAGAACTGTGACCTGAATGGCACTTGAGCACTCCAGCTTTGCGGCTACCATGTTGTTGTCATGTCCTGCAGCAACATATTCCTACTTTATAACCTTGAACAGCAATAATAACACCACAGTCAGTGTGTTTGCAAATGCTGTGCGTAAAAACAGTAATAGATATAAGATACCATGTTGTTGTCATGTCCTGCAGCAACATATTCCTACTTTATAACCTTCAACAACAATAACAACACTAGTTAGTGTGTTTGCAAATGATGTGCGTAACTGACAAAACCATAATAAACCATAATAGATATAATGCTCTCCAGCTTTGTGGCTATACCATGTTGTTGTCATGTCCTGCAGCAACATATTCCCACTTTATAACCTTGAACAGCAATAACAATACCGATCAGTGTGTCTGCAATAATGCTGTGCATAACTGAGAAAACCATAATAAACAATAATAGGCTATAAGGTAATGCGCTCCTTTGTAGCTACCATGTTGTTGTCATGTCCTGCAGCAACATATTCCTACTTTATAACCTTCAACAACAACAACAGTGTGTTTGCAAATGCTGTGCGTAATTGACAAATCCATAATAAACCATAATAGGTAAGGTAATTGTTATTCGATGTGTCCTTTCACAGTAAGTGTGTGAAGAAGCATTTGTTTTGCACTCACTCAGTTACAGTTAAATAAGTTCAGAAAACTGCATCACTCAGCCAGTAAAACACATTATCTGAGCCTATCTTCATACTGCAATAACCCAAACCCCCATATGCAATCCAATCCAATCCAAATTTATAACCTTGAACAACAAAACAACAATAACACCACAGTCATTGTCTCTGCAAAATGCTGTGCGTAACTGACAAAACCATAATAAACCATAATAGATATAAGGTAATGCGCTCCAGCTTTGTAGCTACCATGTTGTTGTCATGTCCTGCAGCAACATATTCCTACTTTATAACCTTGAACAACAACAACACCACCGGTTAGTGTCTCTGCAAATGCTGTGCGTAACTGACAAAACCATAATAAACAATAATATGTAAGGTAATGTGCTCCAGCTTTGTGGCTATAGCAAGTTGTTGTCATGTCCTGCAGCAAAACCATAATAAACCATAATAGCCTTTATTGATAATGATCATTTGAGGTGTTTTTAGGCAGAGTCCTTTCACAATAAGTGTGTGTGAAGAAGTATTTGTTTTGCACTCACTCAGTTACAGTTAAATAAGTTCAGAAAACTGCATCACTCAGCCAGTAAAACACATTATTTGAGCCTGTCTTCATAATGCAATAACCCAAACCCACATATGCAATCCAATCCAAATTTATTTATAAAGCACATTTAAAAAAACAACAAAAGTTGACCAAAGTGCTGTACAATTAAACATTAAAAACAACACTAAGACCATTTTAAAACCAGCAGGACATTAAAATAATAATAGCGTTAAGACCAATAGGAAAGGAAAAAGGATTAAACTCTCATGTCGAGCCAAAAGCTAAGGAATAAAAGCGCGTTTTGAGTTTTGATTGATATGCAATCTATAGTTTCATATTACAGCATCAATATAATATTGATTTGACGTGTCTCCCTGCTCTACTTGTTGGCGTTTTCATGCCAGAGGAGCATCTGTGCAGCTTCAATAGAGCTGCAGTCTTTGCTTCGTGGATAAAAAAACAAAACGTACAAAATGCACCTTTTACAATCTGTGACAAAAAAAAAAGGAAAACAAACAGCCAGTTATTTGATCATCTGTGGAGGAACTATTTCCATTTTGCACCCTTATTTTTTATATCTCTGGTTTTGGTGTTTGATAATCGTTGTCCCATAGCAGTGCTTGGTGTCTTGCAGCCAAAAGAGAAAGTTTGTGACGCACCCCTCCACCTCCCCTCTCTGTAGCCTGTTGTTATGGTAACAGCAGGCAGTGAAATGGCCTTTCACTAGAAAAAAAACGCCACCCACCCCCCCTTCTCGCTCTCTGCTCCCTTCCTCTGGCCAGTAGCCCCACTATCGTCAGCCAAAGATCCTTTATCCTCCAAAAAAACTGTGCAGGCCAAGAGAGCCACCAGGCTCCTCTCCTCACTGACAGGGCCTGTTGCTCTCTGATGGAGGGCAGCGCAGAACCGGGCAATGTCTGGCTTTATTAGTTCGGATGGCTCTCAACAGCACATACCTTTCCTTTACACATCTCCTAAGAAACCCTCCAAGCCTTGACAGTGATAAGCAGCAGACTGCTTTAGGTTCCACCTCCACCGTGAAATCCTCAGCTCTGCCCCGCTCGTATCCCTCTGTGAATCTAGGTGGCTCCAGCAGAGTGAAAAATGCTTGGAATTTGCAAACCCAGGACTTTGGGCCTCAAGTTGTTTAGCTTTTTTTTTTTTTTTTTTTCTTGGTCTGGTATTTACAGCTCAGTGTCTGCAGTCTGGGCCGGGGTTCATGAGCGTAGCATGGCTTCAGGATGAGGTACCAGCCTGTTGAGCTATGAGATGAAGAGCTAACCAAAATGCTCCAAACGTCTCGGTTAGTCCACTCAAAACAGTTCTTTAACACGACTCTGGTGTTTATACCTGCAGTAGGCAGAATGTTTTTGGCATCATTGGGCAAAAATGTCATAATAACCTTTCAGCATATTGTAATTCAAGTGTTCTGAGAGATAACTAGACTTCTGCACCTCCTCATAACTCTGTTTTCAGGCTTTAAAAAATCTAGCCTGTGACGGGAGACTTTGACCAATCACAGGTCATTTCAGAGAGAGAGAGCGTTCCTATTGGCTGTTCATTCAACGGAGGGTTAGGAACTCTGATGAAACGGTCAAACTAGGCAGCGCTGATCAAATATGAATCAATATTCTGTTACTGTAATGCCTATTTCTCGCCTTAAATATTTTCAGAAACATCTTGTAGTGCACTGTTTAGCTGTAAAAGGAGAAAGTTTGTGCTCAGGCTGGTGCTTGGTATTTCCTCAACTGATCTCAACATGGCTGCCGGGTCACAACCTTTCTCATTTTACAGCTAGACAGTACACTACAAGATGTTTCTGAAAACATTTGAGGAGAGAAATAGGCATTACAGTAACAGAATATTGATTCATATTTGATCAGCGCTGCCTAGTTTGACCGTTTGATCGGAGGCTCCAGCTCGGCTCTGATTGGTTGTTTTCCTCCGCTCTGTGAAATCTTGCAGATGACATTAGTAGCACCGGCGGACACAGAGGAACATGATATTTTCTCAGATTACCTGTCTCATGCACTACTGTCAGGACACAGTGTCGTTTTATAATCATATTTACTTTCTACCCACTGCAGCTTTAATGCAGATGTGGAGGATGACGCCTGCATCTTAGAGTTATTGTTTTAGCTGTAAGAGATTCAATTATATTCATTGTCTCACTCCACATCAGTATGCCATTACTCTTTGTCTTCCTTGCTTGTTTGCTTTGCTATGATTTATGATCCAAGGTCCAGGCTGCGTATAAGGGTGTCAAAGTGTACTGTTAATTGACCAAATGGACCAGTGCCCTAGTTGGGATGTGTGGGGCTTCATAGCTGTGGCCTCCAAACTTTGATTACGTTGGTGGCAAGATGAAGGAAGACAGAATGGTCTGTTGAATTATGAAAGCGCTAAAGTGAGAGTCATTTGCAGCTTCTGTGGCTCTGCTGCTGGCTGTCAGTGCAGCAGCCTACGTACTGTGTAAGTGCAAAAATGTCCCGCAGCTCCGAAAGCAACCCGAACATTGTCCTGTCCGGTTGAGTTAGGAGAGTCCAACCTGCTGCTGCTCTGCGGCTGTTTACAGCATCCTGCTGTATCTCTCTGCACTGATGAAATGATGCCGCCACGTCAACGGATGTGATGGGAAGATGAGGTAAGCAGGCCCTATTTAAGACCGGCAAATCACATCAGGATAGGAAGCAGGATGACAGAGCGGTCTAACAGGACACATCTGTGACCGCAGCAGTGGCTGGGGGGGACGAAGATGAGCGTCTGTGTTCAGTCACCAAAAACTGAATGCGTTGAAAGAGCAGTCATTCACACTAACAATACGCACACTGTGTGTCTCTGTAATGTTAGATTAGTCACATACTGTTAGAACTGGACTGGAACTAATGGTTGTTTTCATTGAGGACTCATTTGCAGATCATTTTCTAGATAATTTGATTCATTGCTTTGTTTATAAAATGTCAGAAAAATACTGAAAAATGTTTAATATAATATCCCAGAGCCCAACAAAATCCAAAGATGTTCAGTTTACTGATTTTTTTGGTCGCTTGAAGGCCACAGAAACAAGCTGTAAACAAAACACTGACATATTATTAGGGATGCACTGATCCGACTTATTCAGTCCTGATAGCGATACCTTAAATAAAAAATCATATCACCAGCAACTTGGTAAAAAATCTTCAAAATGAACATGAATTACAATTCAACTGTAAATCTTTTTAATGCCGCATCAAATTGGTCAAAACTTTAACAGGAATTTAAATACCAGTATATAATAATGTATATAGTATATAAACACAGAATTGAATTGAATAAATCGGCCTCATTGTCACAGATACCCAATCCAGCTATTTGAGTCGCTATCGGCCCGATATCCGTTGCACTATCGGAGCATCCTTACATATTATCACCTTTTCAGTTGTATGGCAAACATGTTAGTTAATAGTTGTTCATTTACTCATCCATCAGATACGGAGCAACATTAGCATTCATCTGAAGTCGGGGTTCTGTCCACTGATGGATATGAGTCCAATATTCTCTCTCCTTTTAGCTCTGTTTTTGGTCTCTACCAACTCCTGAGGGAAATATCTGTCTCTTTAGCTGCTAAATGCTCCACCATGTTCACCAGCTAGTCATTCACTTTGTCCATCTGCTGGGCTTAAACTTTTTTAGAGGGCAGATGAGAG
The DNA here is from genome assembly GCA_916701665.1 of Sebastiscus tertius. Taxonomy (NCBI): domain Eukaryota; kingdom Metazoa; phylum Chordata; class Actinopteri; order Perciformes; family Sebastidae; genus Sebastiscus; species Sebastiscus tertius. The sequence goes on along the minus strand of CAKAOH010028962.1, from coordinate 9,394 downwards.
CAGAAACAGTAAAGTTGCGGGCTAGAAATCTAAAATAATGAGCTGAAAGACGCTATAAAACTCTGTAGAGCTGAGGGGATAGTTACCTTTAGGTTTATCCCTCACATAGACTGCATATAAGAAGTGGACGTAGTCACCGTGACATCACCCATTGGTTTGTGGACTGCCGTTTTGATGCCTTGAGTTCGGCATTTTGGTGGTCTCCATTTTTTTTGACAACTCCCAGACCGGACATTGCCGTGGTAGCGACCTGTCAATCACAAAGTAGCCACGCCCTAAAGCATCCCCTGCTTTATGGTCTTTATTGACTCTAAATTGGACCATAATTTACTAAATGAACATCATGCTGGATTGAAGAAGACTTGAAACTAGAGATTGAGACCATAAACTCATGTTTACAATGTTTACTGAGGTAATAAATCAAGTGAGAAGTAGGCTCATTTTCTCATAGACTTCTATACAATCAGACTTCTTTTTGCAACCAGAGGAGTCGCCCCCTGCTGGCTGTTAGAAAGAATGCAAGGTTAAGGCACTTCAGCATTAGCTTCACTTCTCAGACCCGGAGGTTGCGCACTGCTTTCGCATACACATATTTCATACTGAATTAGAGCAGCTCTTTCTTAACCATCAGTATTATCTACCTCCTCACCTATAGACTACATACCATCTGTAGCTACCGCTTGCGTAAGAAAGTGTGAAGTAGCAACACTTCCATGTCTTTTTGCTGCATGGCTCCCTTTTGATTGTGCTTGTGTAATCTTCTCATGAACCTAAAACCCTCAGCTGCTGATGCGACGTGTCAGCGCCTCGGCAGGCATTGCGTCCTCCCAGTCTGTGACTCACCAAATACCGTCAACGCTGTATCATCAGTGAAGTTCAGCTGCTGCATTTGTTATTGTGATATTTTTGTGATGCTGTTGAGGGAAGAGGACTTATAGGAGTGTATGTGTGAAGGTGTATTGCTAGAGAGGTAGTTTATGGGTCACAGGAGGCCGTAGGTTGTAGCTAAAGTGTGATTTTAGTCTGGAATGTTCTACTAAGGAGAGCGAGGGGGTTTTCTTCCGGTGAGTCAGTTGCCCCACCCTGAGCCGAAGATTGCCAAATGCCTGTGTTACTGGAACTGCACTGTTCAGACATACTCTCATCTCATCCCTCTTTCTTCGTATCTCGTAAAAGGAACATTTATCACTCTGGCTTCTCTCCTTCACACCGGTTCTCTCCTCCTAACACCCTTCGATTTTAGCACGATGCTGGACTGTGTCTTCCTGAGCTCCTCCTTTCACTCCCGTCCTTATCTTCTCCCCCACTATCTTTATTGTGGTTTCCCTTCCCTCCCTCTTCTCCTCTACGCCCAGAGATAGTTTTGGCAGTCTCGAGGAAATGCAGCATATGGCTCCAATCCTCCCTCAGGTCTTTATCGTGTACGTCCCCAGAACTCCACAGAAACCAACTGTGCATTGAGTTGCGGCTGAGTGGTTGAAATCCTCATCACAATATGGCTTAGTGTATGCAAAATCATATATAAAACAACCAAAATGGTGCAGAGCTGCAACTAACATTATTGATTCATCTGCCCAATTATTTATATAAAAATTTGTAAAGAAGTGAAAAATGCCAATCACAGTTTCCCCGAGCACAAGACAAAGTCTTCAAATGGTTAATTTTGTGACACCAATAGTCCAAAATCCAATCATATTTAATTAAAAATTGAGAAACTGAGAGAAATGCAGCAATTCTTCTTATTCTAAAAGCTGCAAGCAGTGAGTGTTTCTGCTTGAAAACGTTACCCATATTGTAAAAAGGGAGATTTTCATGTCTTTTTTATTATAAAGCAGGTTTAAGTGCTCTACAAATACTGTCAAAGTATCGAAACTCTCAATCTATGGAGAAATACAGTATACACAGCCTGTATTCAGAGACACAGTAACGTGTTTCTTGACGTTAGAAATGGCGGAGGCCATGGAAGTTCATTTTTCGGTACATAATAAGTTAATATATTGTAATGTTAGCCGTATATTGTTTTTCTTCGTAATTGTATAATATGTCTAATATGTCATCTTTTTCCTCTGTCATTATGCCTTTGCATTTCCTTCATTGTGTTACCCACTTGCTAGCTTGCTAAATTGTTAGTCTCTGTGGTTTCTAGACGCTGACAGTAACGTTAGTATTGCCGTTGCTTAGCAGCGGTGTTCTTCACGACTTAACCACTTGAACGCCAAACATATTGTGTACACGACTTCCCATGTTGTAAATACGAGCTCACGAGTTTCATTTGAAGGCACCATATTTCCGTTTGCAGTGTATGTGAATGACATCAGCTGACAGGAAGTAAACAGGAACCAAGCTGTCGCCTAGCAACGCAATTCTGTTGCAATGTGCTAAAACAGCATTTCAGACAGAGGTTAGATACAGGCATATTCAGGCAGACAGTGTGAGGAAAATACGTGTTTTTTTTTAACATGACAGCATGTAAACATGTTCTTTAATACAAGTCATCAATTATCAAAATAATCTTTTTTTTGTTGCTTCAGTTTTCTGTCAAATGACGCATTTCAGCTTTAAACTGACGTTTGAAGATATGAATTGTGTCCCACTGTTATGCAGTGCATGAGACATCTGCTATTTTTTATATTTTCAGCTCGCTTGGTCTCATTAATTTGGACAGCAGAAGTTTATAGAACAATAAAACAATAAGATCATAGTTAAAACTTTGTAAATGCTGAAATTAAAGCTGCATTATTGCTGCTGAACATTGGGTTGATGAGAGCGGAGTTTGTGGGTTACAAAACACAAACAACGAGCTAAAAGAGGTTAAACGCTCTGTAGAGCTTCACATTACACACAGTGATTTGATCCACTGTTAATATAAACGATATTGATTAATGCAGCTTTACATTATCTACTTGGTGTAATTGGAAAATCTAAAAATGTAATTTCTCGGATATAAATAATGAACAAACTTTTCTTTATTCTTTCATTGTGACCTCTCCATCCATCCCCGACTGATCATGATGATGATACATCCTTCCTGTTATGGAGATGATTTAAATGGCTCAGCTGCGGTCATGATTTGTTGTCCTGCTCCGCCAGCCAACTGCGAGATAGTACAGTCCTTGTGATGGGCGTAAGGATTCCTTTCCGCTTGCCTCAGACTGCATAATGCAGTCAGTGCAGTCATCCTAGAGAGAGAGAGAGAGAGAGAGAGAGAGAGTGTTTGGGTCTGTCCTCTCACTTCACAGTCAGTTTGACAATGTGCACAATAATTCCTCTGTTCAGCCGCCGTCAGCCAAGGTGGAGGGTTTCATGTTGACATCAGCTCAGTCTCTCTCTGGTGTGTTGTTGCGTCTGGGGACTTCTTCTCATTAGAAAAGAAAATACGCTGAATTATGAATCGGTTTTGCTGATGGTGCTTTATTAAAACATATTCAAATTTATTCTTGGTTTCTCTATTTTCTTTTAATGTAGTTTCAGACGAGTTCAGGCTGAATAATCTGGCGGTGATTAAACTTCCTTACAGCCGGCTGCTCACATAGACGATTAAGTGCAGCGTCAGGCTTCGCTGGAATAAAGTGAAGCTGGACGTTTTTCAGTTTAATTGAGATGTGATGATGGGCACAATGATGGGAGTGCAAGTTAAAAACCAAACATCCGTCATCAAACATAATTCTCAAAATACTTTTTATTAAGCAGCTATAATAAGAGTGTGAATTAAAGCTCTGTTGAGTTAACATCCTGTTGTCCGCTGTGAGCCCACGCTTGTTCCCACCAGACCTCCTGTCTGGAAAACAGCCTTTAAGGACATCCCTGGAAAATTGGAGCAGACCTGCTGCTATTTTAATCGAAACACCGTTTTTGGTCCGCTATGCTGCTGCTTTTTTCCCCCTGCGGAGGCAAACGTCAGCTGCTGCTATGTACTGTATGTTTTCCCACTGCATCTTTGTAGTTGTCATCATGGAGGCGTGACTCCTTCAGAGGTTTTAAAACTTGGAATATTCCACTTCTAGATGAGTTTTACTTTCAGTCCAAATATAGGAAACTGTTGGCACACTATAATGAAGAAGTCTTCCGTGTTTTTATTCATTTAACATGTTAAACTATGACTCAAATACCAGCTCATCCTTTCCAATGATTAGATAGCAGTCTCCCTATTTAGAATTAAATGTATAATGTAGTTTTAAGCAGATATATGGATATTTTAAAAGTGTTTATTAATGTATTTGACGCCCAGGTGAATAGGGTAAAAACAACGAATAGGTATCACCATGAAGTTTTCTGAAAATGTATGTTTTAAATATGCTAATGAGGCATTATCTTATTAAATATGTGCAAATTGTCATACATTTCCAGATCAGAAAACATGAACATTGGCATATTAGAGTCAAATGTTTTTACAGAGAGGATTTTGGATATTTCTTTTTATCACTCCTTATCAGAAAATACTGTCAACAGCCATAAAAAAACACATTTTTGCCATGTTTTTAGGAATAAAATGTTCTATAAATCAGGATATGAATGATACATGAATAAACCCCTCTGTAAAAACCTTCAGAATATAGATAGGAATGAAACTGGAAAGTTTGGTGGATGTAAGTGCTGCTGAAGTGGAGATTTCTGGCTCAAAGTCTGAGAAAAAACTTTTGCTAAAACACCCTTAAAGATATAGATTGTAAAATTCAATACATTTTGAAGACACTACATATGAATAGGGTAAAAATATTAACTTATAGATATCACCATGAAACTTCCCCATTTGATTACTTACATTAAGACAATTATTTTTTGTATTACAAGTTTTCTGAATTTGTATGTTTCAATATGCAAATGAGGCATTATCTAATGTGAATTTAGGAGAAATCTACAGACGCAAAGAGACAAAGTAGTAAAATAAACACCTAGATGTGTATTTTGGATGTTTTCTTTCCACTAGTCTGAAAGAAGACATGTTATGGAAGAAAAAATCTCAAAACGAAACATTTATAAACTCTCAAAATGTATGTTTATCTGCTTACGACTACATTATAAACCGTTTGTTAGGCTTATACTGCCTTTAAATGCTTAATAGTGAAGTAGCTAAGTTACCCAATCAGGGTAAAGCTTCTCATTGTTGCTTGTTTTTAACATTTCCAGTTGCAGAACATGGGCGTGAACCCGGCCAACATCGGGTTCAGCTACCTGACCATGGAGTCGGACAAGTTCATCTGCATCAGAGAGAAGGTGGGCGAGCAGAACCAGGTGGTGATCGTGGACATGTCCGATCCCACCAACCCCATCAGGAGGCCGATCTCTGCCGACAGCGCCATCATGAACCCCGCCAGCAAGGTCATCGCCCTGAAAGGTGCGAGTATAGTCTGTATGCACACCGCTGGCTATTAGACCAGAAGTACTGTGTTGCTGAGGTTATTATTGTTGTTTTAAATTCCCAGGATGAAGTCTGTTTCTTTCTCTCTAGTTCTAACAGATCTACTAGTATTGCTGTGGGTCATGCAATGACTAATGCTCCGTCAGTGTTGTAAATATGTAGAGTGCACTCACTTCTATTGCCTGAATGTACTAAATTGGTTGAGCGAATTGATTTTCTTTCACTGAATCCAGCCCTTAGAGCACAAACACAAGCGCTGATCAGGATGATTTGCCTATAATGCTTCTCTCTCTCCCTCTCTCTCTCTCTCCCTCTGAGGATTATGTTGCCCCAGTTGCCCTTTTCCCTTCTGGTCTATCTTTGTCTCCTCGTTCTTACCTGATTGACACTTTGCTTTCTCTCCCTTGCTTTCTGTCCTTTCTCAGACGGTGAGTTGCTTTCTGTCCGTCTGTCTAACCCCTCTGTAGCCATGTCTCTCTCATAAAAGCTTCCCACATATCAGCTTTTCTCACCACTGATCAATCACACCACTTCTATAATCTCAGTATCACAGCCCTGCTCCGACCTCACCTGCTGGCACACATCCTACATATCCTTATGAGAACTAAACATGTGTGAGCATGACTCGTTGTATGCTGGTGGGGGTGTATGTGTGATATGCATCATCAGATATTACTCGCTGATGAGAGTCGGGTCACCGTGTGTGTCTTTGCACACCTGTGTGAGCCGTATCAGATCTGCATATCAGGGATGCCATCAGTGTATCATCATACAGTCACCTGAATCATGCATTACCTCACCTGTTTGTTTCGCTGTAACTTTACTGGTCATATGAAAGACTTGGAGCTCCGTATCTCCAAGTTTATTCAGTTATTCATTCATTATGACCTTTTTAAAGCTGCCGTCTACCTCCTGTAGAAGCCTGAGTTCAGTTGAAGTGTCGACCAGGTTACTGTGCACACAGTGGTGATTCCTCGGGCTATAAAACCTTCGTAACCGCAATGACAAAAAACAGACCTTTCTCTGTCCTCTGGTGGTATGTAGCTATGCAGAGAGTTTTCTATTTGCCCAGCTTGTGAGATATTTGTGTGTGAGATTACAGTGGAGGCATTTAGTTTAAGGTGATCACAAAATATTTTTAACAGAAACGATGTCTCTGTTGCTCTAAATAATCCACAGAACATGCTTTATACAGTTTGCTGTACTCCCAAATATAATATACTTCAGTACCAAAGTATTTCCATTCAAACATGTTCATATGGAAGTCTGTGAATTACTCAGAGCAGCAGTTTTTTAAATGTTCTTTTTCATTGCTGTAAACTCCACAAAGAACATTCCTTTTTATCTGTATTTTGTTGAGGTGTTGGCAGACACGGATATCTTGAAACCTGTGCAAATAAAACCAAACCTCTATATATGTGTGGCTGGATACCACAAGATATAGGAGAGTAAATGTGTGTTTTTTTTAATTTTTTTTTACATTTTTTATTTAGTGAAGCATGACCAAACAGTGGAAATTTGACAAGACAAACAGAAACAAACAAAAGACAAAAATAAATAAATAAAATACATAAACATACACAAATGTGTGTTTTTTTTTAATAATTTGGGTGAACTGAATGAGCTGCCTTGAACAGTGAAAATACACAGATACCAAAATACATCAACAAATCAGTTGGACAGAATTTTGCTCCACTCTTTATGTTCGCTGTGTTTATGTGAAAGCTGTTTGGGACAAGAGGCAGGCACTAGGGTCATATTTTTATATATTTATTTATTTTATTTAAGAATATAATTCCTTTATTGTCATTGCACAAAGTACAATGAAATTAAGTAAATCAAGTATATATATATAAATTATGTAGACAAAACAAAACAGCCTCTTATCTCAAACATCCACATATTCATGTACATGCCATTTCAGTCATTATTTATGCTAATATTGCTTTTAATACATCAAGATAAAAACAAAAATAGCCCAGTATTTATAGTGAAACACATACATGAAAATGATTTCAGCAGAAAATACAGACTTTGAGTCGTCGTAGTTGTTATAGAATGCCATACAGGCTGTAAGTACAGTAGTGATTTGTAACCAGCGTTACATAAGACATCATTAATTCATTGTCATTGAGGTAAATGTGTGAAATTATTCAGATTTTCAATTAGAAGTGACATTACCCAGCTCTACTATCTACTGATAGATAGTGTTGAGTCTACTGATGTCTTTCTCTAACTTCTCGCTGCCCGTCTGTCTCACTTCCTGTCTCTGTTTGTTTGCCTCCCTCAGCTGCCAAGACGCTGCAGATCTTCAACATCGAGATGAAGAGTAAGGTGAAGGCTCACACTATGACGGAGGAGGTCATGTTCTGGAAGTGGATATCGGTAAACACCGTTGCCTTGGTGACGGATACCGCCGTCTTCCACTGGAGCATGGAGGGAGATTCCCAACCCACCAAAGTATTCGACCGGCACGCCAGCCTGGCGGGATGTCAGATCATCAACTACAGAACTGACGAGCAGCAGAAGTGGCTGCTGCTGATAGGGATTTCTGCTCAGGTATTAAAAACACACACACACACACACACACACACACACGGACGTGTTTACTCATGCCTCGTACTGTGGAAGTGCACATGACAGAAAAATATCTTTGAAAGGAATTAGCATGATTTATCACTCTGTCTGATCCCTTATCTACAGCGTCACAGGACAAAAAGTCCACACAGAGATATCTCTCCGTTTTTCCCCTTCTGGCCACACTAATCCTGCATTTTCACACCCAGAACCACACAGCTCTAAAAAACTTTCCAGAGTGGATACATGCAGAAATGCCAGCTTCACAAATGATGAATTAAGCCTGTTCAGAGTCGATGGCTGTGAGTTGTTTTACAACAGAAAAAAATATGTAAATGAAAACAGCTTTAGGGGCGATATTAATGATATTAATGACATGATGGTGTCAAGAATGACTTTATTGGTTGCAGACTTGAAAAGGAGGAAGAAGAAGAGATTCAGACATTCTCCCATTGTTTTGATCTGAACGAAATAGTTTGACATTTTGGAAAATATGCTTATTTACTTTCTGTATGGTAAATATGAAGCTGGATCCAGAAGGTGCTTAGCTTAGCTTAGCATAAAGAATGGAAATGGAGGGAAACAGCTAGCCTGGCTCTGTTCAAGTGTACGAAAATAACAGGGTTGTCCCCTCTTAGTCGATGAATTTGTTATGCTTTTTTCATACTGAATGACTTATTTCCAAGAAACTTATGAGCTGAAGAAGAATTATACGCACATCATGTACATGCAAGGATATCAGAACAGTGTCAGTAAAGAAAAAGGTAACGCCTGCACACTACTCCATGCCATAATATTTTTATTGGCTACGTTTCGATCTTACTTCGACAAAGATCCAAGCAGGATCAAAACGTAGTCAAGAAACTTGTGAGCACATCTCTGGTAAACACAAGATTTAAAGTGGTCAACTAATATATATAAATCAACTAATCGATTAGTCGACAAAATCGTTTGAGTGTTAGTCAACTAAGAATTCTTTTGGTGAAGGACAGCCTTAGAAAATAGGTCTACCGGCACCTCTCAAGTTGACTAATGACATGTCAACAACATCTCATTTGTTTGGTTTGCAAAAATGACAAGTTGTGGTTCTACTGAGGATTACGGGCTGCTATTTTTTTGTCACATCTTTTTTTTCAGACTTTTTTTCAGATCTTTTGTTTCGAACATTTTTCAGACTTTTTTTTCAGACTTTTTTTGTCCGACATTTTTCAAAGTTTTTTTTTCAGACTTTTTTTTCAGACTTTTTTCAGATTTTTTTTTCAGACTTTTTTGTCCGACATTTTCCAGACTTTTTTGCCCGACATTTTTTTTCTCGTCACTGTGAGATTGCCAGCAACCAGCAGAGACTTTTTTTCAGATCTTTTGTTTCGAACATTTTTCAGACTTTTTTTTCAGACTTTTTGTCCGACATTTTTCAGATTTTTTTTTTCAGACTTTTTTTTTCAGATTTTTTTTTTC